>JAKWJD010001454.1:0-43791 GCA_027705065.1 Solanum peruvianum | reverse complement strand
CTTGGTCCCCAAGTAGGATTCCTAACCATATCCTACAAGGACGCCACTTAATTAGACATTCACTATAATACAAATTGTTTATAACAATTAGCTTTAAATGTACAAATATTGAGAAATAGGAGAGAAGTTATTCTATAAATTCCAAATTTTAAAATTGTAACTGATTAATGTTTTGATAAGAATTCGATCTCATTCGAATTCAATTATATAAAAGATAAACTGATAAATTATTGTTTTTAAAAAAACTGGCATAACCATTAAAATTTGTAAGAAGCAGTTCATTTGGAATATTTGTTCAACAACTATTCTCATGATTTGAATTTGAAGTTAAACTCGAATTTTTATTAAAATAAAATCTTGATAAAGTTATTTTATATTTATACATGCATACATACATACATACATACATACATACATACATATATATATATATATATATATATATATATTATATATATATATATATATATATGTATATATACATATACATATATATACATATACATATATATATATAGACATATATATATATATATAGATCTATATCCATCTCTGTCTATGTAGATATACATATATGTATATGATATCTACATATTTCTAGTATATATACATACTATATCTAAGATATCTATATAGACATCTAGAGATCTATATATAGACAATAGAATTCTATCTGTAGAGACAGATAGAATACTATATCCATATCTATATCTATATTATTACCCTATATATATCTCTTATTATATATATCTATATATCGAATATATATATATATATATCTATATCTATATATAATATATATATATATACATATATCACAAAAGAGAAAAAATCCCTATAACTTTTTCAATATAAAATAAATTTATGTTTTCCTAGAAAATGTTTTAATGGAAAAGAAGTAGATTTTTGACTTATTGTCTCATGTTTGGTTGATGAGCAGAAATTTTTTTCAAATTTTTTTTGTAGTGTTTTTGCTTATGAATGAATTTTTTTTAAAAGATATCTTTTATTTTTACTAGAGTAGAAAATAATTTTGTAATTGAAAATTTTTAAAAACAGATTTAATCCTTTTCGGGGTTGGGGAGGGGGAGGAGATCGAGGGTAGGAGTGAAAAAATAAAAATTTGAAGTTCAAAATATTTCTGAAAAACAACTTAAATTTTTTTCTTTTTGGGGTGGGGCGGTAGGGTCTATGGTAGGGATGAAAAAAGGAAATGTTGAAATTCAAAATATTTTTTTTAAAATAAACATGCTTAATTCACTTTAAACAATGTCAATATTAGTACATGGGTTTGCTTATTGGATTAATTACTCTAGTGGATCCCTTTTTTAAAAAATAATTATTTGATTAAATATTAACATTTATATCAATATAAAACAAAATTATATATACGGAAAAGGGTCAAAATTACCCTTAAACTATCTGAAATGGCTCATATATACCCGTAAACTATATTTTGGCTCAAAACTACCCTTCCCGTAAAACTATTATGTCAAAAGTGCCCTTCTAATTAACGGAAATTGTTAAATGACCTGTGGATGCTACATGGCACCCCAATAGATTTTCACTGCCACATAGACTAAAAGATAAAGGGTCAAAAGTACCCTTAAACTATCTGAAATAGCTCCTATATACCCTTAAACTATACTTTGGCTCAAAACTACCCTTCCCGTCAAACAATTGGGTCAAAAGTGACCTTCTTATTAGCGAAAGTTGTTAAATTCCATATTTGCCACATTGACTAAATCCCTAAGTATTAATTACTCATTTTCCCCTAGTTTCTATAAACGATTTCACCCCTCCTCCCTCATTCCGTGGCTAATGTTTCACATTTTTCTTCGTCGCTGGGATTCAAAGTGGATATTCGTGGTTATAGGTTAGTAAACTTTTTTATTGTTTTATTGTGTTTACAATCACGAAAATTCACTTTGAAACTCAGCTCCAAAGAAAGTTACGAAACGTTGGTCGTGAAATGACGGAAAAGTTATGAAATTCTAACTATCATACTTTGAAATCGTAAACGTAATAAAATAAGAAAAAATATTTTCTAACCTACAACCATGAATATCCACTTTGAAACTCAGCCCCCAAGAAAGCTACGAAGCCTTAGCTGCGAAATTAGGGGGAAAGTTGTGAAATCTTAACTACCATGCTTTAAAATCATTAACATAATAAAATAAGAAAAAATATTACTAACCTACAAGCATGAATATACACTTTGAAACCTAGCCATGAAGAAAGTATGCAAACCTAGCCGCGAAATGAGGGAGAACGGGTGAATATATCATTTCTGAAATAATGAAATGAGGGGGGAAGTAATTAGAATTTAGAGATTTACTCTATGTGGCAGTGAAACCTTATTGACATGCAATGTGGCATCAACACGGCATTTAATAACTTCTATTGATAAGAAGGGGGGTACCTCTGATCCAATAGTTTGACGGGAAGGGTAGTTTTGAGCTGAAATATAGTTTAAGGGTAAATATGAGCTATTTTAAATAGGTTTAGGGTATTTTTTGGCTCTTTCTATTGAGTCTACGTGGCAGTGGAATCCTATTGGCATGCAATGTGGCATCCACATGGCGTTTAACAACTTCCATTAATAAAAAAAGGTACTTTGACCAATAGTATAACGGGAAGGATAGTTTTGAGCCGAATAAAGTTTAAGGGTATATATGAGTTATTTCGAATAGTTTAGGATATCTTTTATCCTTTCTCATATATAATATATATATATATATATATATATATATTATATATATATATAATATATATATTATATATAATTTTTCTTCTCTTGCCTCTTTCTCTCTCTTTTTCTCTCTCATCTTCTTAATTCTTCTCTCTTTCTCTCACTCCTTTCTTTTTGTTGATCTTGCTCTCCTTACTTTTTTTATTATTTCTTTATTTTTGCTTGCTCTTTGCTCTCTCTCTCTCTCTCTCTCTCTCTCTCTCTCTCTCTCTCTCTCTCTCTTCTCTTGTTTTTTTTCCTTTTGTAACATTCCATAAATGTACTTGTCTAGTGAAGAGTCTTTAGATTTAAAGAATATGTATTGGGGTACATAGGAATCCCAATTTCCAATATTGAGTAATATTGTGCATGTTAGAGAATATTGGCTTAAGGGTGTTAGCCAATTTCTATATATTAACAAGTAACTTAAAATACACTTTGATGTTCAAATTCTCCAATCCAGGCTTGTTTAGATATTGTATCTGCAATGAAGACCCTAAGCTAAAAATTTTGAATTCTTAGCATATTAGGTACGAGGCATCCAAGTGTCAAGCCTAGGCACCATAGCACATGATCATTTAAAATGATCATGTAAATTAAGCAGTGCCCAAGGACATAGTGAGGATCAATGGGACAAAAAGTGTGCAGCATCACATGTGCAAGCACATGTGCTATAGACCAAGCGACTAAGCCCAACCAAATTTGGTCAGCGCAGTTAGGGGGTTGGCGCGTGTCGGGTCAAGCCACGTGGGGCCTAGATTCTTAACCAATCCTAGGATTTAACTAACTTACCAACTATCTAACTAACCTAGGACTAACTAAAATAAACTAACTAGTGTGCCTGAAATCCTAGACCAAACCGGGTGACACTAGCCGAGTAACTAACTAAAGAAACATCCTAGTAACTAACCTAGGTTGGTCCAAAGGGGTTGGTTATGGTCCTTGTGACCTAGTGGTACTTTAGTAATTTTCCTAGGTCACTCAATTAATTAAATTATCAACTTAATTAATTAATTTAAATTCCTTGTCAAACTCGAACCCTTCGCAAATTTTCAGAAATTTAGCTAAGTCAAATACTCTCCTATTTTTAGTCAATTTAGGATGGGGTTTTGGTAATTAGCTAATTGATTTATTTAATTAAGTTAATTAGACTAAGTTGAATTAGTAAATATTCAGTTACTAAGATAGACTCACGTTTAACTAGGTAAGAAACTCACGACTGAAAAACAGTGAACAAAAGTAAGAAAAACAGAAAAATACTCTTGGTTCTCCTTAGGCGATTTCAAGGCAGTTCTTCAAGATTTCTGTGCAAAGCACAGGGTGATCTTCGTAGATTCAATTCTAAAGTAAGGTATGAGTTTTCTCTCTTTGATCCTTTCTCCATGAGGCTTTTCAAAAGTTTTGAATTCAAGAAAATCGAAACTAGGGTTTTCCAATGAAATTGTCGAATGTTCATCTCCCTAGTTTCCCTATTTCAGATTCTAGTAGTATGTATAATGCAAATCTCGAGCATGTTGTTGGTATGTGGTTCTAACTGATCATTATGTAGGTTTATGTGATTTGATAATTTTGAATGAGACCTATAGGTTAGATCCGTATGATTAATGCCTAATTATGCTCGAGAAGATGAAATTATTAAAAGTCGTTTATTAAATTCAGTTTACTGTTGAAAGGAATGAAGGTTTTGATTTATTTTTGTGTTTTACAGTAGATATGTTTGTAAGTGTTTGGAATGCAATGTTTACAAGAACAAATAAGAATGAGAATCAAAGCTAGTGAATGAATCTTCAATGCCAAATCAACTTTATAGCTTGGCCAAACTAAGCACTGAAATGTTCCTATAAGCTAATCAAATATTAAAAATTGGCTTTCTTAAAATGATGAGATTACCATAGTATATACGTGAAGTTAATTGACTTGGCTAGTGATAATATCATTGCAAGTGTTTAGTGAATGTTTGGTTTATGACAATAAATTGGCTAGCAATATTATTTCCAAAATATGATATAGAGTTGGCCAATGACTAAGTCATACTAATCTTATATGGCCAATGTAAATTATGATGTTCTTGTAAGGCCAAATACATGTTAAAGATTGACTTGACAAGATGTAACTCAATGAACTCATAACCTAGGGTATGCCAATGAATGGGACAAGTCCCAACATACCATATCTAAATGAACGTGGGAACATAGTAGCACAATAAAGAGTCCCCATAACTCTCATAAACAATGGAACAAGTCTACCAAACTACATTGAACAAGATAAGGTGAGCAATGAAATAACTAAAAGCTTAGGAGTTATGAAATTGACCTAGACTGGGGTGTTTAAGGAAGTGATACAAGTCTCACTTGCACCTAAACAATTATATAAAAGATAATCACATAAGAGGGTGTTAGAAATCGTGAGACATGTCTCATTCACACCATAATGATAATGTAAGATTTAAGTTCACATTCATCAAGTATAGAAAGGGATGAAAAGTCATCGATTGAGCTAAGAATACCTCATACTAGAAGCACGCTTCCATAAAGTATGAGTCAACTCTAAAAGTTGTAAAGTATGATAAATTGAGCAAAGCACCGATAGACTAGTAATGAGCTTGTGCAAGCACATGTAAGCCTCATGAGATGAGACTACCACCAAGGTGGATAAGGGTCTCCGAATTCTCCTAGTCTTTGAACTATGTCGTCAGCACAAATTACTAGCTAGTGGATCCACCTAAGAAATCTAGGAAGTATTCGATTTCACTTTGGCCAGTGAACCACCTCTTTTAAGTGTGGAGAAGACACTGAATTTCATATTAGCTCACATGATCTATGTCGTTTAAATAATAAAGATTTCTTTAAGAAAGTAAGAAATAAAGAACTAGAAAGATGAGGGGAGTTCGGATAGGATGACCAAAGGGTGAGGTTAGACTAAGTAATGATGTAAGTCATTCTTAGTCATTGCATAGAAAGATCCCAATGGAAGTCTTAAAAGAATATCCTAAGTCAACCTAGAATTTTCAAAGTGAACATGATATCAAAGAAGAAGAAACGTATGTTAAAAAAGAACTAAGTAAGCAAAACCATAAGTATATCAAATCATCAGTGTTTGATAAGAATGAAGCTTTAACAGTTATACGCTTATGCAAATAAAGGGAGCAAAACATAATGGCTCAAATATTGGAGTATGAATATATTCCCCAGCATCTTTATATTATGCAAATTATCAAATAATGGGAATATTTAATAAACATTGGCTTATAAAGACTTCATGCTCAATTTAACAAGAATGGAAAGAATAACTTGTGAGTAGGGTAGTCAAATCATTTCCTTAGTCTTTTGGATTAATTAATTCATTCATTGTAGGAATGGGACTACAATGAATCATTGCACTCGTAAGTAAAAGATAGGATCAAAAGATATCAATGAACTACAAAACAAAAAGAAGAAAAGACTGAAAAAATAAACTAAGTCTGGGGAGAGGAGCTGTCGGCCTAAGGGGAGCAATATTATTAAATTTTGCTCGAGTTGTTCTAAAATTATGTTCATGATACCAAGGTCTTATGTTCACATATAAAATGAGTTGTGTGCTTTAAATGAATTTAAATAGGTCATACTCATAGCATGAATCATAAATAACGAATTAGGAAAGTGAAGTGACTTCACTTCAAAAGAGGGCATGTTGCTACGGAAGAGATTTCCTTGATTAGAATAGTCCTTATGTCACGACCCAAATCGGGGACGCGACTGGCACCCACATTTACCCTCCTATGCGAGCGAACCAACCCATCTAAACCTTAACATCTCAATATAATATCAACAGAAAATAATGCGGAAGACTTAAACTCATAAATAAAACAACTCAACTATTATTAATATTCCCAAATCTGGAAGTCATCATCACAAGAACATCTATGATCAAATTACTAAACTAAAAATATAAGAATGTCTAAGAAGCTAAAAATACATAAGAAACTAGTCCATGCCGGAAGTCAAGGCATCAAGACTTATAGAAGAAGATCCAGTCCAAGCTAGAAGCGTTAGCTCACCCTGAGATCCGGTATGACGAAATCTGGCCCGAATTACTGTTGTGTTGAAGTTGACGGAACGTTTGCTGCATAACACAAATAACAAAGGGAAAACATAAAAGTAGGGGGTCAGTACAACCACACGTACTGAGTAGATATCATCGGCCAACTCAAAATAGCAGATAATATATATCAAGTAATATTATAAATCAACTATAAACTCAACATGTAGCAACAACAGTATTATAATCGCCAATAAATACCATCAAGTTCATCCATGAGGGCTCAAGCCTCAATACCACACTCATTTGGGGAAATAAGTTCATTAGGTTGAGTAGATTAACATCTTTCAAGATTCATTATCTTTCTTCCTCTTGTGTCGGTACGTGACACTCCGATCCCCTACCACTATGTGTCGGACGTGACACTCCGATCCCCTATATGTGTCGGAACGTGACACTCCGATCCCCTATATGTGTCGGAACGTGACACTCCGATCCCCTATATGTGTCGGTACGTGACACTCCGATCCCCTATATCTACGTGTCGGTTCGTGACACCCGTCCCACTAATACTATGGTTGGAACGTGACACTCCGATCCACTAATACTATGTGTCGGAACGTGACACTCCGATCCACTTATATATGTGTCGGAACGTGACACTCCGATCCACTACATTCATTTTTCCATTCGTCAAGCCTTCTCTATACTAAGGCATCATCAATCCCATTACTTTAATTCGTCAAGCCTTCTTTTATACCAAGGCATCGTCATTAATATCATAGATTAAGGTTTCTTTCAAGATTTGGGATTCAATGGTTTTCATCATGCTTGACCAAAATCACATGATCATATTCATACAAGCATACAATAAGCATATAGACAGGTTTACAATATCATCAACACATATTATTCACTATTAAGAGTTCACTACGAATATCGTAAAATAACCATAACCTACCTCCACCGAAGAATTGAAATCAACAAGAAATTCCCAAGCTTGTTATTCTCCTCAGCCTCTCGATCGATCTCTCTATCCCTTTTCTGTTCTTTCTCTTTTGTTTTCTTATGTTCAAACCCTCTTTCTTTTACCCTAATTAATCATATAATTAAGTGTGAAAAAGGACAATAAAACCCCCTAATTAACTTAAGGTTACCTCTTTTAACCCCTAAGAAATTAGACTTATTAATGTTAACCCTCAATCTTAATAATTAAGGAAAGAATAGTCAAAAACGACCCTTAAAACGTGTGGAGAAATCCTAAACTGTCTGGGACTGCGTGACCTGTGACGGGCCGTCGTGCCTGCGATGGTCCGTCACGGTGGTCGTCACACCTCCCCAGGTTCCAGGTGGCTGTGACGGCCCGTCACCCCTGTGACGGTCCGTCCTGCACCTCCGTCATGGCGGTCAGAAACTCGTTTCTTGCACCAAATTCTCAAAAGTTGAAGTGTTTTGCAACGGGAGCTCACGACGGTTCGTTGTGTATGTGACGGCACGTCCTGCAGGTCCGTCACAATTTACAGAGAGTCGATTTTAATATCCAATTTGAAGAATTCTAAGTGTCATTGGACGACACCTCCTCGACGGGCCGTCGTGACCACGACGGTCCGTCGAGACCACACGTCGTCTCAGCCAGTTTTTCTCCGAAATGAACTCTGTTGCTCAAAACGACTAAATAGGTCGTTACAATAGATACCAATTTACCCATCGTTCGTCCCCGAACGATCAAAAGAAGAAAAACAATGGCGAAAAGGAGTACCTGAATCTGTAAACAGATGTGGGTATTTTTCTTGCATATCTGCCTCCTTCTCCCAAGTAGCCTCTTCAACCGGTCGATTCTTCCATTGAACTTTGATGGATGCAATTTCTCTCGACCTCAACTTGCGAACCTCTCTATCTAAAATAGCAACTGGTTCCTCCTCATAAGTCAAATTCTCATCAAACAAAACTGAATCCCAACGGATGATGTAGTTTCCATCTCCATGGTATCTTTTCAACATGGATACATGAAATACCGGATGCACTCCGGACAGCCCTGGGGGCAAGGCTAATTCATAAGCCACCTCCCCTATTCGCTTTAGCACCTCGAATGGTCCAATATACCTTGGACTTAGCTTACCTCTTTTTCCAAATCGCATCACCCCTTTCATGGGTGAAACTTTCAACAAGACTTGTTCACCTTCCATGAACTCCAAGTCTCTAACCTTTCGGTCTGCATACTCCCTTTGTCTACTTTGAGCCGCCAAAGCTTTTCTTGAATAGCTTTCACCTTCTCCATAGAATCTCTCAAAAGATCAGTCCCCCAAGGTCTAACTTCAAAGGCATCAAACCAACCAATGGGAGATCTACACCTCCTCCCATACAATGCTTCAAATGGAGCCATGTCAATACTGGAGTGAGTGATAGCTATTATTATATGAAAACTCTGCCAAAGGTAAAAAGCTATCCCAATGGCCACCAAACTCTATCACACATGCACGAAGCATATCCTCCAACACTTGAATCGTTCGCTCAGACTGACCATCCGTCTGAGGGTGAAACGCCGTACTAAGGTCCAACCTAGTACCTAATTCATGCATGCAATGTTCTCCAAAACTTAGAAGTAAACTGCGTACCTCTATCTGATATGATGGAGAGTGTGAACTCCATGAAACCGAACGATCTCTGAGATGTAGATCTTGGCTAACTTCTCTGCATTGTAGGTCACCTTGACCGGAATAAAATGAGCGGACTTAGTTAACCTGTCAACAATCACCAAATAGAGTCATACTTACTCAATGTCTTGGGAAGACCAACCACGAAGTCCATCGCGATCTCTCCCACTTCCATTCAGGAATGGGCATTCTCTGAAGTGTTCCTCTGGGCCTCTGGTGTTCATACTTTAATTGTTGACAGTTTGGACATTTGGCAATAAAGTCAACAATATCGGGCTTCATTCTACTCCACCAGAAGTGTTGCTTTAGGTCGCGATACATCTTGGTTGCACCAGGATGTATAGAATATCCAGAACTATGAGCCTCGGTAAGAATGGGGGTGATCAAATCATCGACGCGGGGTATGCATACCCTTCCCTTAATTCTCAAAACACCTTCCTCATCAATTATTGCCTCTTTAGCCTCTCCTTGCAACACTTTATCTCGAATTCGCCCTAGTTTCTCATCATCAAACTGTTTCCCCTTAATCTGATCAAGGAAAGAGGATTTTGCCTCTACACAAGCTAACAATCCTCCCTTCTCGTTTATTTCCAACCTCATAAAGTCATTAGCCAGAATCTGCACTTCTCTAGCCAATGAGCTAGACTTCCCATGCTTCCGGCCTTTCTACTCAAAGCATCTGCCACAATATTTGCCTTTCCCGGATGATACAAGATAGTGATGTCGTAGTCCTTCAGTAGTTCCATCCATCTCCTCTGTCTCAAGTTCAAGTCTTTCTAAGTGAATACATACTGTAGGCTACGATGGTCCGTGTAGACTTCACACTTAACCCCATACAAGTAGTGTCTCCATTGCTTTAGTGCAAATACTACCGCGGCCAACTCCAAATCATGGGTCGGATAGTTACGTTCATGCACCTTTAATTGCCTCGAAGCATAAGCAATCACATTCTTCTCTTGCATTAGCATTGCACCCAACCAGAATAGGATGCATCACAATAGACAATGAAGTTTTTACCCTCTACTGGCAAGGTGAGGATAGGCGCGGGTAGGTAGTCAACAACGTCTTAAGCTTCTGGAAGCTTTCCTCACACTTATTGACCATACAAATGGAACATTCTGCTTAGTCAAGTTCGTCAATTGGGAAGCAATAGAAGAGAATCCCTTGACGAATCGGCGGGTAGAGCTAGCTAACCCAACAAAACTCCTTATTTCTGACACGTTCGTAGGTCTTACCCAATTCTTCACTCTCAATCTTAGATGGATCCACCATCACTCCTTCTTAGAAACCACGTGCCCCAAGAAGGACACTGAATCTAGCCAAAACTCACACTTGGAGAATTTCGCATAAAGCTTTTTCTTTCTCAACAACTCTAACACCATTCTCAAATGCTCCTCATGTTCCTTCTTACTTTTGGAGTATATCAGTATATCATCAATAACACAATCACAAAGAGGTCCAAGTATGGCTTGAAAATCCCGTTCATCAAGCTCATGAAGGCAGCAGGGGCATTAGTAAGACCAAACGACATTACCACAATTCATAATGCCCATACCTAGTTCGAAAAGCAGTCTTTGGCACATCCGTTGCTCGTATTTTCAATTGGTGATAACCGGACCTCAAGTCGATTTTTGAGAAGACACAAGCACCTTGTAACTGATCGAACAAGTCATCAATGCGAGGAATGGGGGGTACTTGTTCTTAACCATTACTTTGTTCAACTGTCGGTAATCTATGCACATTCGGAAACTCCCATCCTTCTTCTTCACAAATAGCACCGGAGCACCCCAAGGAGATGCACTTGGTCTAATGAAGCCTTTGCTTAACAACTCTTGAAGTTGTGCCTTTAACTCTCTTAATTCGGCGGGAGCCATTCTATAAGGGGGTATAGAAATGGGGCGAGTACCCGGTTCAAGATCGATACAGAAGTCAATATCCTATCTGGTGGCATACCGGGAAGATCTGCAGGGAACACATCCAAAAACTCACAGACCACTGAAACCGACTCGATCGAAGGTACTTGAGTAGTGTCATCCTTAAGATGTGCCAAGAAAGCTAAACACCCTTTACTCACCATTTTCTTAGCACGAAAGAAGGAGATGATACGCACCGGATTGGGAGTGTAGTCGCCCTCCACACTACGGATCTGCCCCAGGCTTGGCTAACGTCACCGTTTTAGCATTACAATCCAAAATCGCAAAATTCGAGAGAAAGAAAGCCAAGTCATACCCAGAATTACATCAAAGTCACCCATTTCTAAGATGACCAAATCTACATAAGTGGCTCCCCACAAAATTCACCAACAAGACCTATATACCCTTTCAACTATCACCGACCACCCACCGGAGTCGAAACACGAATAGGTATGTCAAGTAATTCACAATGTAATTTTAGACCATTAGCAAATGAGGGAAGATACATAAGAAAATGTGGATCCAGGATCAAACAATACAGATGCCATGTAATCACAAACCAGAAGATTACCTGTGATAACAGCATCAGACGCCTCCGCTTCAGACCTCCCAGGGAAAGCGTAACAATGGGCCCCATATTTGTCTGTCCGTTGCCCCTACCATGTTTGTGTAGTAGTGGCTCCGTTTTCCCTTCACCTCTGCCGTTTTGGTGACCACCAACCTCGACCGCCACGTCCTCCAGAAAAAACGGCCTCTCATGACCACCCCTACCTCTAGCTAGTGGGGGTCTGTAACTCTGTTTGGACAATTCCTCCTAATATGTCCAACCTCCCCACATCCATAGCACTCTCTCTGGAGTCGGCATGGTCTCTCGGAGTAGTGTTGACCGTTCTGAGGTGGACCCCCAACTACAGTCTGTAGTGAAGACTGTATTGGTCGAACTGAGTGACCTCCGGAGCTCTGTCCTCTAGAGTAAGAACCATTAAACTCACCTCCCCTTCAAAACCTCTTCGATGTAGACGTGGTGGTGAAGTCATCCGGTTTCACTCCTTCCACCTCTATCACAAAAGTCTACCACCTCTTGGAAGGATGTTGTTGTTGCCGCTATCTGTAAGGCTGAAATCCGCAATTCTGACCTCAATCCCTTCACAAAACGGCGGATCCGTTCTTGTGGACTGAATGAAACAGGAGTTGGGTGGCGTATCTGGATAGTGCGCGAAATTTAGCCTCGTATGCATTAACCGTCATTCTACCTTGCTCCAGACTCAAGAACTCATCCTCTTTCTATCTCTCAAAGTCCTTGGGATATATTTCTCCATAAATAGGGTAGAGAATGATTCCCAAGTCATTGGTGGTGCCTCTGTTGGTTGACACTCAACATGTGATCGCCACCACATTTGGCGTTCCCTTGAAATTGATAGCTTACGAACTCAACGCCAAAACGTTCTACTATCCCCATCTTGTGTAGTAGCTCATGACAATCAACCAGAAAATCATAAGCATCTTCAGATTCTGCACCCTTGAAGACTGGAGGTTTCAATTTCAAAACTTACTGAAGAGTTCGTGTTGATCGTTTGTCATGATAGGCCCAGTAGTCAGACGTGGAAATGTGCCTATTCCCAATGAGGCATCCATGCGGGGAGCCATAGTAGCCGCATGTCGTATTTCCGAAAACGGAGGTGTTGGTGCAGAAACCACTAGAGGAACCTGTCCCTGATCGGATAAACCGCGCTAAGATAAAGCAGTACTTGGTTGATCATCTCTGGGGTAGGTTGGGGTGGCAATTCCTCATTTTGCGCTTGTTCAGTTTCCCTTCCTCACCCTCTCTTACTACCTCCCAGTCGGTGGAGGAGTCACCGCCCTAGTATCAGATGGGGTAGGGGCTCGTCCTCTTCCTCTAGAGGACGTCCTCCCACGACCTCTTCCACGGCCTCTTGCCGCTGTTCTTCCTCGAGCCACAGCCCCAGTGGCTGGCTCAGTAGTTTCCTGTCTTTCCGTTGTCGTGCTAGTGCGGTCGTTGCTCTAGTTCTAACCATCTGCGAAATAGAGTGAAGATGGTCAGATACCAATTTGTATCACCCAGATACCAATTGGACTCAAGTAGTAGCACGAAAGAAAGAATGAAAGAATGGAATTTCCTAAAGTCTTATAGCCTCTCAAAGAAAAGTAAGGCGTCCCCCTACCGTTCCTTAAGACTCTACTAGACCTGTTCTTGTGTGATGAGACCAATGAACCTAATGCTCTGATACCAAGTTTGTCACGACCCAAATCGGGGACGAGGACTGGCACCCACATTTACCCTCCTATGCGAAGCGAACCACCATCTAAACCTTAACATCTCAATATAATATCAACAGAAAATAATGCGGAAGACTTAAACTCATAAATAAAACAACTCAACTATTATTAATATTCCCAAAATCTGGAAGTCATCATCACAAGAACATCTATGATCAAATTACTAAACTTAACTATCTAAGAATGTCTAAGAAGCTAAAAATACATAAGAAACTAGTCCATGCCGGAAGTCAAGGCATCAAGACTTATAGAAGAAGATCCAGTCCAAGCTAGAAGCGTTAGCTCACCCTGAGATCCGGTATGACGAAATCTGGCCCGAATTACTGTTGTGTTGAAGTTGACGGAACGTTTGCTGCATAACACAAATAACAAAGGGAAAACATAAAAGTAGGGGGTCAGTACAACCACACGTACTGAGTAGATATCATCGGCCAACTCAAAATAGCAGATAATATATATCAAGTAATATTATAAATCAACTATAAACTCAACATGTAGCAACAACAGTTATTATAATCGCCAATAAATACCATCAAGTTCATCCATGAGGGCTCAAGCCTCAATACCACACTCATTTGGGGAAATAAGTTCATTAGGTTGAGTAGATTAACATCTTTCAAGATTCATTATCTTTCTTCCTCTTGTGTCGGTACGTGACACTCCGATCCCCTACCACTATGTGTCGGAACGTGACACTCCGATCCCCTATATGTGTCGGAACGTGACACTCCGATCCCCTATATGTGTCGGAACGTGACACTCCGATCCCCTATATGTGTCGGTAGTGACCACTCGATCCCCTATATCTACGTGTCGGTTCGTGACAACCGTCCCACTAATACTATGTGTCGGACGTGACACTCCGATCCACTAATACTATGTGTCGGAACGTGACACTCCGATCCACTAATACTATGTGTCGGAACGTGACACTCCGATCCACTACATTCATTCTATCCATTCGTCCAGCCTTCTCTATACTAAGGCATCATCAATCCCATTACTTTAATTCGTCAAGCCTTCTTTTATACCAAGGCATCGTCATTAATATCATAGATTAAGGTTTCTTTCAAGATTTGGGATTCAATGGTTTTCATCATGCTTGTTTCACCAAAATCACATGATCATATTCATACAAGCATACAATAAGCATATAGACAGGTTTACAATATCATCAACACATATTATTCACTATTAAGAGTTCACTACGAATATCGTAAAATAACCATAACCTACCTCCACCGAAGAATTGAAATCAACAAGAAATTCCCAAGCTTGTTATTCTCCAGCCTCTCGATCGATCTCTCTATCCCTTTCTGTTCTTTCTCTTTTTTTTCTTATGTTCAAACCCCTTTCTTTTACCCTAATTAATCATATAATTAAGTGTGAAAAAGGACAATAAAACCCCCTAATTAACTTAAGGTTACCTCTTTTAACCCCTAAGAAATTAGACTTATTAATGTTAACCCTCAATCTTATAATTAAGGAAAGAATAGTCAAAAACGACCCTTAAAACGTGTGGAGAAATCCTAAACTGTCTTGGACTGCGTGACCTGTGACGGGCCGTCGTGCCTGCGACGGTCGTCACGGTGGTCGTCGCACCTCCCAGGTTCCAGGTGGCTTGTGACGGCCCGTCACCCCTGTGACGGTCCGTCCTGCACCTCCGTCATGGCGGTCAGAAACTCGTTTCTTGCACCAAATTCTCAAAAATGAAGTGGTTTTGCAACGGGAGCTCACGACGGTTCGTCGTGTATGTTTAGAGTGTCATTTGACGAACGTCCTGCAGGTCCGTCACATTTACAGAGAGTCGATTTTAATATCCAATTTGAAGAATTCTAAGTGTCATTGGACGACACCTCCTCGACGGGCCGTCGTGACCACGACGGTCCGTCGAGGACACACGTCGTCTCAGCCAGTTTTCCCTGAAATTAACTCTGTTGCTCAAAACGACTAAACAGGTCGTTACACCTTATGTGTTAATGTGCATACACCCATACTTAGTACAAGCGTTGTACTAACCCATATACAATTACTATTCTATAGGTGCAGGTATTTGAAAAAATTATATGAAGTCTAAGTACACTTCAGTAAAGTTAAAAAGTTTTAAATTTTCCGCTAATCTTAATTGTATGATTGTGGTGCATGTTAATATTTCCAGAAGAATCATTTTTCATCCTTGGTTTCGTATTATTCTTAGATTTCCTTGGTGAAGGCTCCACATATTTTTCTCAGGCACCCTTTGGTATGTTAGTAGAATGCTGAAAAACAAGAAGGAGTCGCTTCTTAGGATAAAAGAATTCCCTTGATCATCTATATGTGTCAACTCTTTAGCCAAGGGTATAACTTCATCATAAAAGGAACTATGAACATGAAGACTTGAAATAGTTCTCGAATCCCATAAAGAAATAGATAACACTCCGACGAAGGTAGATTTCGTATTGGTGGATTGATGCCAATTCTCATAAAAGGCTTGGACAACATTTTCATTATCGTCTTATGTGAACATTGAAGCAAAAATATCTTCATAAGTCTTGATTTCATCGGGCAAGCACATCTTCTACCCACTCCCTATAGCTAGTAGTATAGAGAACCTTACCAAACCTAAAAGAAGGAGCACACCAACTGCTAAGATTGTCATCACGGCGAGGAGGGTTGGCAACAACAACATTTTGATGAGTGGAAGACTTCAAGATGAGAAAATTTTGAGTTTTGACATTGCCTGAAAAATTGTCAGTGACATCCTTAATTTCTGTTGACAACCACTCTAGGGTATGATGAGAATTTTCCAGCATCCTTCTAACAAGTGGGAAGGTGCTGATCATCAGAGGATGAATTTTCAAGGTGAGAACTTTGGCACGTGAATGTTGCTTCTTATCCATGATCTCAAGGAAGGGGTATGGTGCATCTTGGTACTAAAGTCCATTGTCGCTGTTGGAAATCAAGATTGCACAACGTGGCCCTTAAATAAAAAAGAGTAACATTAGAGAAAACACAATTAGAGTAATCAAAGAAAAAAAGATCTGATCATCATAAATGAGTTCAACCTTGAACATAAAAACTGTAGCAATTGAAGAGGAATTTAGGTAAAATATTTATATGTCATATTTCCATGTTTCTAGTTTTGAAAAAATCAAAAGACTTGCAATTTTTATTTTTCTACAATTAGAAATGAATTTTACACTATGGACATGCAAATCTGTCAATTAGAAACAAGTTCAACCTTGAACACCAAAACAGTAGAAATCAGAGAGGAATTTGGCTACGGATATTTTATATGTCGTAGTTCCATGCTTTTAGTTTTGGAAAAACCAAACGTCTTGCTATTTAAATTTTTCTACAATTAGAAATGAATTTCACACTAAAGAAAAACTATCAATAAGAAGCAGGTTCAACATTGAAGATATAAACTCTAGCAATGGAATAGAACTTTGGGTGCAATTATTTTTCTATGTTATAACCTCGTGTTTCTAGTTTTGGAAAAATCAACCGACTTGCGATTTAAATTGTTCTACAATTAGATATAAATTTTACACTACTGATGTGCAAAACTGAACCATCAAATAGGTTACTGCTAAACAAGATTCTAAGTTACATGAGAAAGTAGCAAGAGTACTTAGCTTGAAGTTTATTTTGAGATATGATTTAGGTTTTGGCTCTCGATTTTCTTTTAAAAAAACAAGTGACGTCGCAACTGAACAGTTAAATACACTCGGATAAATTATTTTTTGCAGCATCTAAAATTTTGTGGGATGAAATTCTTTATGCATTAGGGAGGATTAAATAAGGATTCTTGTGAAAGATTTTTAATTCTTCAACAAGGTGTTAAAAGGATGTCCGGAGCCTAAAGGGCAAAATTTTTATCAAATATTACCAAAGGGCACATCAAATTTTTTAAAACAAAAGGGTAAAGTCGCTCCTTGCATAGCAATTTTCTTTACGCCGTTACTCTGCTAAAAACATCAAATTTGCTTACCTTTCAATGATTTTGCCAAAAAATCCAAATTTTTAACAAGATCGCTTCCCTGCAGCGCTTTTTGTGATTTTAAAAAAAAAATTGTTGTCATAAAAATGTTTTAATTAAAAAAAATAAACTTGAAATTAGCAAAAAAAAATGAAAATTGCTCAAAAGGTAGAGATTTTAGTAAGTAAAAATCTTCTTTTTTGTTTAATCATTGCCTTGGCAGCAGTTCTTGTTAAAAGAATTTTTTTAAAATATGTTGCTTGGCAGCGCTTTTGGCAAATAAAAGAAATCACTTCATTGATAGTTATTTATGTAAAAAAATAAAATAAATTAAATCGCTGCTTTGGCAGTTGCCAAGGAAGCGATATTTAATTATTTTTACGAAAACACTACCTTTGGAGCGATTTTCAATTTTTTTGTATTTCTGAAAGATAATCGCTGCTAATTTTAATTTTAAAATATCTTGTTTTTATATAAAAAATCATAGCAGATATAATTTTTTTTTTAAAAAAAACATTTTCGCAAAAAACGTGCACGGGCATGGATCTTCTAGAAAAAGGAAAAAGCTTTTTGGACTAAATCACTACTAGGTCAGCGGTTTTGATTCTTTTAACTGAGTAATGGCTTCAGAAGAAAATCGCTACACCATAAGCTATTGTGCCCTTTTGGTGAAAATAATTGATGTGCCATTTTGAAATTTTCGGAAATTTTATTTCCCTTTAAGCTTCGAACTCCATAATAAGGTTATTTTGGAAGAAGAAAATCTGATTTGGGTTGAGATATTCACTGTCCATTTTGAAGTCACACCAATATGGAAGGATGAAACAAAGACTTAAGGAAAGAAGAATATCTTCATTGACTTGCATACCAAAGAAAGTCAATTTTCTTTGTTATTTGATTCAACATCCATTCAATCTTCTTGTTTTGTTCACACATTGCAAGGAAGATAACACGGAAAGATATTGTTACTACTCAGTAGACCCATCTATTCGAAATTAATATATAGGGTCCACGTGGTTTTCAAGCAATAATGTTAAAAAAAAATTAAGATTTCTACAAGCAAATCATTTTTATTAACCTAGTTAAAATACGACAGCAAGAAACAAATACGCTTGAAGTCTCAAAAATGCATTCATGAAGACTTCAACTCTAGTCGTCAAATTTGACAAGTCTACACGTAGAAGACTAGCAAAAATGAAAACACACTCATGATTACTACAAGTCATGTCGCCAAACATCGACAAGCCTGCACGTTGACAAGTCACAAAGTAAGGGGCAATTTTAGACGCATATATTTTAGTGGATCAAATTCATTTGAACTAAATCCATGCTCATTTGGGATGAGTGATTAATTTGGGTTATCCAAATAATTAATGTAGGATTTACAAATAAATAAAGTCATTTTCTGAAATCAACACTAGGCATTGATCTGTAACATCATCAAAGACACCACTTCCAATCCAAGTGTAGACGATCGTAACGTAGTACAGTAACCCAACAAAGGGTTAGGGTCATTTATACAGGGAGTGGTTCTGAGAATTAATTTAAAAGTAAAATTACATTCTAACTAGTCTTAGCTAAAGAAATTATCGAATAAAAATATTATAACTCAAAGATGGGGTTACGCAAGCGTCAAATATCAATGAAGGGGGGAGGGGGGTTGTCATCGGTAGTAAAGATAATGAAAATAACAAGAGTACCAAATTAAGTGAGGGGGAACTTTTGGGCTGTGATCGGGAATATAGGTTAAGGAAATTTGTTGAGTACAGGATTTCGATAGGATATTTATAGAATAATTGTAACTAGGGTAAGCTTTACGGAGATAAGCTCTCTCTATCTCGAGCAACTTACCCCATTTCTAATGGGTTTCTCTCAGACACCCGCTTATCGCATGAAGACTAGCCTATGCCTTAACTCACTCACTCTATCGAGCTGAATGTGTGGGATTGAGACTAGGGCTCACTCTCTCAGCTAAGTCTCATGTCGACCCACTCCCACTGGCCATCAATTTAGTACTCTTAGTTTCACGACTTCTCTCTTGAGAGCTGAAAACACACAAATAAACCTATATTTGCAACTACATATTAATTAGATTCATCCAACTACTAAATGATATCACAATTAAACTAGAATTAATTTATCAGCTAGCAAGACCCAACAACAATCTTAACCCATATTCGCTAAATCACACCCCAAGAATGAGGGTTTTTAGCCACACATGAAGAGATAGGAATTTATACCAAAATGAATGAGCTTGCATTCAAATGGGTATGAAGATTTAAGTCTTGTTACATGCCAATAATGAAGAATCCAAGAGACCCAAGTCCAAATTCTTATAGATAAGGCTTTGGGTCTTCAAGTTCGTCTCCAAAAACCCTCTCAAACTCAGAGATCACAACTGATAAATAATCTATAAATTACTAATAATTTTTAAATATTCAATAATAAGCTAAAAAAACTCCACAAGTATTTATAGTTTTGAGAGATCCGTGCTACAACGGATAATTCGGCATGGTAAGTCCGAATCACTGAATAATTCGGCTATTCCAAGCATCTTTGTGTTCTGTATCAATTGGCAATAAGGTACTACTTCCGACTGCTCCTTTTCTCTGTCCATTTGATCCTTTCCTTCAGGGCTCATCACACCGGAACAAACGGAGAAGTAAGACAAATCGGCGAGTCGCCAAGTGGACTTGGCGATCCTCGAGCCTTCATTACTTCGTTATTTTAATCATTTTTGTTGCCTTTGCTAAGTAGCATCCATGCTTTGTATGAAACACAAAATACCGGAAAGTCAAGGTTATTCATCAGTAATTGAGACAAAACAAGCATTTAAGGACACTATTGCTATCAAAATATAACCCTATATGAGTTCAAATTGTGGACTCATCAACACCTCCAACTTACACTTTTGCTTGTCCTCAAGTAAAACTCAAGTTCAACAGTTCAAAAAAGATGTCTCAAACAGTTCTACATAAGATTAAATCATGAATGTATACAACAATACTGAATTACTTATGCAAGGATATGTACCCAAAGATTCAAGTTGTGACACACCATTACCCAAGATTCTCAAGCTCACAATACTTGATTTAGCTGCAAGTTCAATCTCAACAAAATCATTCAGATTCCCTCACACAAGTGAGTATTATATTCTCATAAGAATGATACATAATACTTTAAGGTTCGAGAATCAAATACAACGCTCTCTCTCACAAAGAAGAGCACAATGCATGCTTTCACCTATAGGTTTGCCCCGTATTTTCCTATCTACACTTGTTTCAGCTTTATCAAGATCAAAAAGGTCTTTCTAAAGCTTATAATGGGGTTGAGTGCAAAGGTATGGTTATTTAGGCTCAGTGACTAATATCATCCTGAAATGTGGTGCTTACAAGACTTTCTTTCCTTTCCTTTCCTTTCCTTTATCACATTCATTACTGCTCATAAGTCATCCCTTTATTCACTTTTTTATAACGTGTCAGGGACCACCTTTTTCTTTTTATAACATTCAAATTTATTTCATAACTTTTTCTTTTTATTTCTTTTTATTTTTTTCATCACTTTTTTATATGAAGGGGTTCCATTTTTCTCAATAAAATGTGTACATGGGATTCTTTTTGCACTTTCTTGACTCACCTTCTCTTTTCACCACACCCCCAAATTAGGCTTTTAGCGTAAGTTGGCTATTCTATTAAGCACAATTTAAGAGGATTATGGGTAAAAGGATAACAGAGGTTATCTTTTTGTCAATTTTCTTCCAAATAAAGGTAATAATCAAGGAATATTCAAGACAGGTTGACAAATTCACAAGGTAGGTCACAAAAGAAGTATATGCCAAATTGGCTCACACTATATGCAGTTGCCAAGATCATATCAAGAGAAAGCCTTACTTCGTCAACTGGACCAATGGGTCAAATTCTAGGTGTTGTCATACATGGTTCAAGGTAACCTTATCACACAAGGCATTAGACACTAAAGTCAAACAAGACTCTACACTTTTGCTAGTGTGCAACGGTCATTACAAGAGAATCTATACGACAATTGTCTAATCACAACGAGATGCAAAGAGTTCGCATATTGTCTTATGCAACTTCATTTGGCCTTATTGTAGTCGTACATCCATGTTTGTTCGATTGAGAGGACTATTCAAGTCATTAGTATTGATCAAAATCGAGACTTAAATTTGCTTAAGAATTGCAACTTTTTCAAGTATATACAAGCGGTGGCGAAAACTTACGAAAAAATTGAATTTTTTTGGAAGGGTCAAAATAATTTTGCAATTGTATCCAAGAGGAATCCTTTATCTTAAATATCCACAAAAACAAATAAAAGCACACTATACACCATACACCCAAATAAAAAACACAAAATAAAAATAAAAATGTAATCGAACAAAAGGGGTCTGTTTCACCACACCACAGTTAAAAATTGTTTGTCCTCAAATGAAAAAATATATTTAAAGTAAATAAAAGAGAAAGATAGATAGATAGATAGATAGATAGATAGATAGATAGATAGATAGATAGATAGATAGATAGATAGATAGATAGAGAGAGAGAGAGAGAGAGAGAGAGAGGTGAAGAGTGGATCCTTTCTACGCACTCTCCCCTCTGTCGGGGCCTCCGTGAGTGGTGCATAAATATGGATCTGGTTACTAGTACTCGGAGTTGCACCCTCATTCTTTTGAGTTTCAGCTCCTTTGCGCCTTCAACAACTATATTATCTTCAACTATCTTGTCAACATCGTGAGTTGCTTTAAATCATAGACTGCATTAACGAATCCTCACCACGAGTGGACATAGTTCCTTTGGACCTTTGGTCTAGCCATATCTGCAAAACTTCAGTAAAATGTTAAAAAGTATTCAATCAGGAGGATGGAAATTCAAATTCATAATCGCTTCGTCAAATTAGTTGGTGAGGGGCATAACCATTTAGGTGATTCGCCGAGTGTGGTGCTCAAAGGATACAAGGGTGCAGACAAGAGGTGAATAAGATTCCTTTCGGCAAAGTGCCGAACTCATTTGGCGACTTATGAATTCTCATCGAAAGTTATAGAATCTACAATTTATTTATCATGTAACTAAGGGTGAGATGAAGACATAAGGTGAAACATTGAGTGGTTTGCCGAGCATGACATATCTCGCCAATCTCACCGTCCCTATTTTCCGTCCAACTTTCCGAATTCAACCCCGTAACCCTCAAAAGTTAAATTAAGGCATGCAAATCTCAAATTAAGCTTAGACTTAGTAATAATTATGCATTACCATAAAATTTTCATCTATTTAAAAGCAAAATTTATAGAAATCAAACATTTTACTCATTTTGGGCAAATTTTGGGAAGTTAATCAGTCAACAAACATTCTAATCCTACGACACAGATCCAACACATATCAATAAGATGATGTTATTTTGTTTGAGAATAGAATTCAATAAAAACAACTTGGATCGGAAACCAACCTTTCGTGCTAATAAGGTCGTAGTTGATATGTTAGGCGATAATGCAATCCAAATCCTAGCACAAATACATCAACCAAAATTTAATATGGGTGTAGAAATATAAAAAATAAAGGTGCAGGTAGGAATTTGAACACTGAAAAGTGAGAGAACCTTGAGGAGTTTAAGAGAAACTTAGACATTTGATGAAAGACCATCCAGTTCTTGCCCATTTGGCGATGTTAGCTGGGGTCTCCCGATAATTCTGTGACGCGGCGAATCATTGCTTACCTTGCTGAGTTTTACCAGAATTTTGATGTAATGACCCCGACCACTCATTAGTAAGAACGAAAAAAAGGTAAAAAAAAAATTGAATTGTAGTGGGATAGATACAGCTGGCGCGGTGGCACTACAATTCAAACATATGCCTCTAAAGCGAGATCAGCGACTCAAAATCAACATTTATAGGAATAATTATATTTCCATCTTTCCAAAAATAACCTATAGGTCGTTAATTACCCTAGAAACCCCCCAAAAGTTGATTCAAGTTTCACAAAGAAGGATAAGGAGATTCTAGTGTGGGGATGGCGGAATCTAGCGAGATCTTGATCAAATTCACCGTAGCAAATTTAGAAAAGATGGAAAAGAAATAAAAACTCCGTGCAATTTATCGGCGCCCAAGTAGTTAGGATTTTATGCATTGAGTAATTGTAAAACCATGATTATCATGCGATATATGAAATTAAATAATAAGAGATATGCGTGGACGTTCGTACCCAAGTAAATTTCATGCAAAATTTCTATGATGCAATGTATTTGGGGTTAGTGCTTGAGGTAGTAAATAGATGATTGATAAAGTGTTCTTTGTATATCTTGAGTAGAATTCCTTCATTAAACAAGGGTATCCGGTATAAAAGAAAAAACAACGGTCTATGCTAAGTTTGACCAATCAAAGTAGTAAGTTGATGAATTTTAGCAATATAGGTTTAAAAACCCTAATGACAAGCCCTAAAGGGGAAGTAGGGTTGAGTTTGGTCTTCTGCGTAACTAAAAACAAGATGGAAAATTCGTAGACGATAGTCGTGACTCCATGATTGTGTGATGTGTGTATGTTTTTGCTTCATTATGATACTTTTAGGTTTATGAATGTCACAATATCGATCACGTTGTTGAAATTGAGATACATAGATAATATAGCCATGAAATTATGATATAAATGTGTTATCTTGATGATGTACTTGTAATTGTGATTGTGGTGTGTGATTGGACATCGGATTGCCAAGTCCCGATAAGCTAACTGGATCTAATTTCCACATTCCCACATAAATATTCGATCGGGTTGCCACGTTCCGACACTATTACGGGATCAGGTTACCACATTTCGGCAAGCTTACTCGGATCGGATACCACGATGGTGCACTAACCGTTTAAATTTTTGTTCCGTGAGAGGACCAACTACTTGTGATAAGTTATGTGTTAAGCATGTAATATTTAAATATTGTTATGTGTATACACTCGTGATAATTGCATTCTTACCTAATAATGACAGGATGTAGGTGGAACTTGAGATTGGGGTTATGTGTAGATATTTTATGAGGTGTACTTGTCAGGAAGGATTGATTTGTTCAGGTGTTTGTCTAGCTAAGTAACCGATGATAATTGGGATAAGACTAAAGATTAAGGCAAGGATAGACTATGGTTTAGGGGTAGGTAACGTCGCGTATCTATAAAAATATACTACATGTTGGCTAAGAAAATATATTCATATTATATTAGGTCTCCCATATATGATGAGATGTTTAAAGTTGATGACGAAACTACACAGACCATGGCTTGGATATCATTCTCTAATCATAAACCTACATATTTTGCTAAATATTCTATCTTCTCATCAGTCTCAACAGTAGGTAAACCCTTACATTTAGATTTGGCTACAATCAACAAAATTAGGCCAAGCTATGGAAGAGTAAAATTTCAGTTGATCTTATGCCAAATGTTCCAAAATATGTTGAAATGAAAATTGTGAGTGAAGAGACTAAGAAACAAGAATTTAAACAGGTGAAGATTCATATGACATGATTACTATGTATTATAAACATTGTAAAGTACAAGGACATACAAATGAGATTTGTAGAAGCTTACATATATAATTGAAGACAACATCAGCAGTAACATATGAATATCCTGGGGAGAAGATAGCATATAATAGAGAAACAAGCAATGTGGCTGAAGATAAAAGAAGGAAAATAATCAAAAAAGGGTGGAAGAAAATTAAAAAGAGAACCTTATAGACAAAATTATCAATAAGGAAACTCCAAACGGATTATAATCAGTCAAATATGAATGTAACCTTTGATAGAAACTCTTTTTCAATCCTAAAAGATGAGAAGACTAAGACACTAACAATTCCTAAGGAGATTGATGCAAAGCAACATGGTAATAAACATAAACATCAAGAAATGCAACACAAACTAGAAAATATGGAAAAGAAAATCAGTAGAAACATTGCTAAGTATCCACCAAGAACTCAGCTACCACAAGATTTAGTAATCATGTAAGATACATTTTGTTAGTAATATCAACACCACTACTGAACAACAACAAGATACACATAAAGGAACTAATACAAAATAAAGTGAAGACACAACTACAACATGTCTAATAGTTGATGAATTGAGGAGGGTTGTTGAAAAATATAGCCAACAAAAGGATCCATCTATCATCAAAGGAGAACCAAATCAGAATATATAGGCTACAATAAATTATCTCAAGATATTACTGATAATGATAGGGAGAAATATATGAACACAACTATTGTATAAAGTAATAATCAAGGGATAGAAGATAATGAGGAGATGTTAAGAAATGTTTGTAATAAAGAACCTCATGATGTGATGAATTTACATGAAGGAAGATCCTCTTGAATGGGAGCACAACTAGGTCATACAAATTGAAAATTGAATTGTTAAGTCAGATGAGGTGATACCTAGACAAGATGAAGAACAACAGTTGATCAACATAACTTACAATGCTTTAGCCCAAAAATATACTCACATATAGAAGTTACATGGCATGTAGTTTCACATCAAATTTAACCGGAGGATGCAATTGCAAACACAATAGGTGACAAGCCAATGGGGAATGAATTCAGGTCAGAAAACTTTTTCGTAATAACTTGAAATTTTCTAACCTAGTCCAGATTTGAAAGAAATCAAAGTAAGCAAGGCCTAGGGAAATCTGGTAATGAATCAGAGATCTAATTATGATTTTTACCACATGAGTAGATATCTAAGACAATTAGAAACCCGTACGACTTTACGGGATCAAATTTGGTAAGTAGAACTCCCCAAAATGATCTTAGCATGAACGCGTAACATTTTGTCTCTGTGCATCCATCTATAGCGGAAATGGTCCTGCCGCAGCGGAAGAGTTGTGACTTAAATAGGGTAAAACCCTGAAAATATTTTATTCTTTGCAAAATTTTGTTCTTAAGAGCTAAGAAACGACCCAAATGTATTTCTTGAATGTTTTCCACCTCTTTTGGCACTAAAGATAAGGATTTTACTTCCCTAATCTGATTTTCAATCCGTAGAACCAATTTTATTAGGTTTTATTGATGGGGCAGGGTTTTGATCTAGAGTTCATGGTGGAAACAGCCCTAATTGAGATAGTGGGTTAATCTAGGTTTGATAGAAATGTTAGTAATTCGGGTTATTAGTGTTCGTTTATTGATTCTGTAGTATAATTATTGTTTGTAGACCAAGATTAAGCAGAACGAATCCGTAAAATGAAGGATAAAGTTTGTTAGGGTTTCAAGTTTTTTTCAAGGTAGTTGATGGTTGTGATTTCATGCTGGTGTGTTAAATGTTTCTACTTGATTCATTATAATGCATGTATATATGCTAATGTTGCATCATTGATCACCCTAATCGTAAATGAGGATAATTTAATAATTGTATTCCATGAATCACCTCTTTTTGTATGATTGTGGTTTATTGAATGGGCGAGTGTCACAATCTGACACACTAACTGGGATCGGTTGCCGTGTTCCAGCATAAAAATTGGATCACTTTCCAGGTTCCAGCATAAATATGGAATCAATTGCAATGTTTTGGCACAAATATTTGATCAAGTACCATGTTTGGTATGCTAACAATTTGGGTATGGGCGCCATGAGAGGACCATTAAATTAGATTTCGTGAGAGGGCCATTGAATTAGGTAAAGTATCTTTTTGTGATGATTACTTTCATAAGTAATGATGATTGATATTGGAAGATTTTGTGTTGCTCTAAATATATAAATAATGTGTATTATTGAGAATTTGGTATGCTAGATTGATCCAGAAAAGATGATTAATATTATATAAGTCCAGTATATGCTTGTGTTATAATGTTGTTGTAACTTGCATGTCTTTTACTTATCGGGATAATTTCTTGATCCTACCAGTAAAATGTGGTTGTGTAATGATACTACACTTGCTCTTTCTTTTTTGAGTACATGGAAATTTCAGGTGACTATTGATAAACCCCAGTTAGGTAACTTTTGAGCGCGACCAAATTCAAGGGTGATCCAGTATTTTTAGGCTTCCATGGATCTTCCTTATTTAAGTCCACTCTTTTCTTACTCAAATTATTTGCTAAGAAGTTATTTATTTTTGGGATTGTACCCCTTGTTTTAGGACTTGTCGTTAGTAGATATTGTACAATGACTTTGGGGATCTAGGGGTTAAATTTCTGCATTAGTTGGTGTGTGTTAATTATTTAAACCTATGGAGTTTGCGGGACTCAATTGTTATTGTCATTTGAACATGCTTCCATAAATTTAAATGCATATTTTTTATTAAGTTATCTAGATTGGGTTGTAGTAATGGTTCTCCCATCGAATGTTTAGGTTCAACATAAAGTTGGTCTATTTCCGAATTTAAAGAAAGGTAAACCGAAGAAGGTTATTGAATTAAAGCCAACAGAAACTTGGTCCAAAAGGATATTAAAGAACTCTATTAAATGATGTACAAAGGCTAGTTTTTGAACATAAGATATGTCGAACCCATATATTTCCCATAGGGTTCAAATATTGAAAAGTCATCATATTTTTTCCTAGTTTCCTTCATGGAACCGTTTTTAGAGACTAGGCCATTCAAAAGAAGATTGGACATGTAAACTCTAATGGTCAAATTTAGATAATTATGAAAGAGAACATTTAGGTTGGAGTTGAATCTAACTCTGGTCAGTGATTGATGATGAGTTCACGATTTGGACTCATGTAGGGCTTTATTAATAGATTTAGTGTCCTCAAATGCATATTTGTCCCAATAACTTATATAAATCCTAGATTTTTAGGGATTTTGTATTGAGGAACAAAGAATGGATACTAAGGATAAAAAAAGGAACAAGACAACTAAAAGAACGAAGAAAAGAATGCCTAAAATTGTGTAACCCATTAGACAAGTCGTCGAATGTCATTGGTATCGCCTTATATTCCATTGTGATAATCCTTGAAAGAGAGAATCAAGTAGGCGATGGAAAGGAGCAGTTGGCGAGTCGGTAACACGGTTCCACGATGTAGTGTTGTATAACCCAAAGTTACAGAACCTCAAGGAAGACAACGGCAATAGCAAAATTGTGATGGAAATGACAAAGAGTGGAATACCAATTGAATTGGTGATCCTAACTTATTGCGCTGACTGATCCTTCGCAGCATCATTTTTGAGAGCTATAAATATGTTTTTAAATTCTTAGTTTACTATCTATCAATCTAAAAATCATGTAGAGAATTATCCATCGTGTTTGGAACATTGTTTTAGTTTCCATGTTTGGACACATTTTTCCTTAGCTTCGGAGGATTTTGAAGAATTCCAATTCCAAGAAATTAAAAGTGGGTGTTGAATATTCTTAGTTTTAGACCTATATAAGGACAATATCAATCGTACCCAATTGAGGGAAGCACTAGTTGGTATTGATTTCTTGCTTTTTACTATGTCTAGCTAAAACCCCAATTCTTGGGGTGGGATTATGTGATTATGGGTTGATATAATTGTTGGGTATTGCTAATTGACAGTTTATTTGTTGTTTAAAAGTGATTTTGTTTAGTAGTTGTGGTTCAATTTAATGGTTTATAGTTGCAAATACAATCTTAGCTCAATGTTTTTGGCTTGCTCGAGAGAGAGGTTTTGAAACCAAAACTACATAATTGATGGTATATGGGTGGTGGTTTTTCATGGGTCCAGCTAGAGAGAGTGAATCAAAAACCCTCTCCCACACATTCAACTCGAAATAGTGAATGGACTAAGGCGAAGGTTGTGCGTAACTTCCTCTCATTGGTGTTAGATAGAAACCAATTTGATTCAGGGTAAATTGCTCGAGAGAGAGAGTTTACCTCACTAAAGTCTATCTTAATCAATGATATGCAACTCTTTACTATTTATTACAAGTTGTTGACCTTATGCCATAATCCTATCACATCCCAATAATCCCGTCTCCATACTAGTATTTTTGCATTATTTACTATTTTAGTTGATAATTAACGAAAAAAACCCTTTGATACTTTATACTTGTGTCACTCTTAATTTTATTTTCTTTTATTTGTAAATGTCTTTTATATAAGACTAACTTAAACTTATTCGCACTTGTCTAATAATTATCGAAACCACTCAAAGTGGGAACAATCCCAACCCTTGTTTGAGTTAAATTACTACTCCCGATCATTGGCAGTCGAACCGGAAGTAGTGTCGTGATGCATAAAGTCAAAATGGTGTTGTTTCCAGGGAATGGTGTTATTTCGGAATTTTAAGTGAATTCGAATTTCGCTCTTTTTAAGTCATAAGCTTTCTTACTTAATTATTAGTTTTTTTATTGTTTGTCTGCTAAAATAGGACGTATGAGTGTGAACGGTAGCAATGGCAGCCAAGTAGGCCATCAAGATGACATCGGAAACCTCACCGATGTTAATGAATCTCATCTAATGGGTAATATTGGTGACATTAGCTTTCCTCCAGCCGAAGGAAATGCAGTGTTACACTTCACGAGTACTATGTTGCAATTCTTTAAACTAAAAGTACTTTTCAGTGGATTTGCTCGTGAGGATCCCCATGAACATATAAGAAATTTTGTAGATGTCTGCAAACCGTTTTCCTTTAAGAACATATTCCCAGAATCGGTCCTATGGAGGTTGTTCCCACTCTCTTTAATGGGAGAAGCATGCAAGTGGATGGATGAATTGCCACAATAATCAATCACTTCGAGGGAGGAGTTGGTTACTGCATTTAATTTGTGATTTTTTCCACCTTCAAAGATGATGAATCTTCGAGACAACATCCAAATCATTAAGCATTTGGAGGGAGAGCCAATTCATAAGACTTGGGTGCGGTTCAAGTAGTTTGTACTCCAATGCCCAACTCGTGACTTTCCCGACAGCGTATTGCTGCAGTATTTTTACCAAAGCCTTGACTCGGTAAACAAGGGTGTTACTGACCAACTTTCGCGGGAGGTTTAATGCAGACACCTTATGTTATAGAGGCCCAAGTATACCTCTCACATTTTTGTCGCTGCCATGGGCAGCTTGTTGGCCCAAGGTTATGTCCTCCTCAAGGACCCCTAGGGTGGTCCTTGAGGAGTCATTTCCATACGTTTCAACACTAAACACTCTCTTCTAGATGTTAGGAACCCCTCCAACCAATATGAACTCCAAAAAACAAATAAAACATGCAAAGGCATACTAGAACACACAAGCACGTCTAAAGTCTAACTTTTGAACGTCTTGATCGTTCTTGGACGTTTCACTTCCAAACTCATCAAACTAACTTCTAACAATTATACTAATAATTTTAAGACCATATAAACTCATGAAACTCATGTTAGTCTCTAGTTTAACCTAGTTCATTTTTAGGGTCGTCACAGCTCCTAACTGAAAAGTCCCAAAAAATCTTATAATTCCAATCTCTACCTCATTCGCTATTGTGGCAGAATACAAATCGAGGCAATGAACTTTTTAGAGAAATTTAATTCTCCCTTTTTACAATACACTCTTAACCGACTACGCTCAGAAAATGCCCTTAGCCTTAAGATCAATTTTTGGAGATCTATTAATTTAATTCAAAACAAAACAAGGCACTTATCATCGCTCTCAAGCTAATGTTCGTACACTCCTATCTTGAGTCATTTTTCAATAGTTTTTAACAAATCTGATTGACTTGTGACACTATTACCATAATCACAACAATATTAATGAAATAATGCATCTCTGCACCAAATTATCTACACCTCTAAAGATAACTCTTTAGCCTTTCCAATCAATACAATATTCTTTCTCTCACCTCTCTTTAAAAGTTGTACTGCATTCCACTATACTTTGCTCCTTAAATATATATTAGTTGTTCCCCACCAACTCTTAAAACTTCACATACAACCACTTCACTCACAAAATATTTGAAATATAAAACCTTAATATTTGTAAGTCATAATTATTACACCAAATTCGCTTAGCCACAATCGTATTATATAGTTGCATCTCATCATAATCTACAACGAACTCTTATTACCATTATGCTCAGTTAGAATTGGGTATCTTTACAAGTCAACATTCCACCCGACATAACACTTCAAACTCATGTATACTAATCAAATTCAAAAGACTAACCCAATATTTGTAAGAACTTTCTAACTAAAATCATCAATTTCCTTCATCCAAGTATACTTAATGAACTTTTTTTTATCTATAATCTTTTCATTTCGATATCAATCCACTCCCTTATGTATTAAGATAAAATGATCAATCCTCATACTACTCTTCTACTTTTTAACAGACAAAACAGGAGCACCCACAGAGAAACATTAGGAAAGATGAAACCTTTATTAAGATGCCCTTGAATTTAAGCATTAATCTCTCTCAATTCCAAAACCACATGAATAGACTCAATAGAGGGCGATTCAGACCCAATCCCTAATATGAGCCACTTACGCCAAACAGTCCTTCCCTTCCAGTTTTGTAGCCCGAATGAAGGATATCATCTTAGCTAGCTTAGACTTGTACAATCCTTTCCACTCTGATCTTACCCTACCAGGGATCTCTAGAGTTATGATCTTGGCACCACAATTAAGCCTGATAAATTAGGGTAATAACCAAGTCATGCCTATGATTATATCGTATCAGTCATATCGATCATAACCAAATCAGCCCAAATCTGAGAATCAACAACACAACAGGACAACACGATACAAATGGGTGACTACGGCTGACTCCTCAACTAGGGTAAAAACATGGATGAGGGCATCAACTATTTCACAACCCACATCAAATGACTAGGCAATTGCACTAACACGTATGAATAATTAGAATCTGGATCAACAACAATTTTAGCACTTGTGGTCACAACATATGACCCTCATATGCCCAAGTTCTCCACAATTTTAACACACCTTATAACTTATATTTTATTGTTGAACACTAAGGTACAATTTGGGGTCCATAATTATGACTAGGAAAATAGGATATATAGGGAGAGATTCTTTCTCTCCATGTCCCGCTCTAGCGGGAGAAATCTCTCTCCACGGCCCCGCTCTAGAGGGAAGAATCCCTCCCAAGCGACCATAACTAAAACAGAACCCAAGCTAACTAATTTTCCTGGGCTTTTTCTCTTTCTAATTTCCACCAAGATCCCATGTTTACTTAGCACCTTTGGAATAATCCCCATAGCTAGGACAATCATTAGTTACCCCGAGTAAATCTTAACGACACACATTCCACAATTTTCCTTACTTTACATTCAACACTCGTTCCCAGGATACACCCAGACATTCATATGATTATTAGTTGGTCGCAACACACCTCAAGATTTTTCTCTTACGAACCACATCATAATTTATCTAGATCCTTGTGTCTAATATCACGATATTTTCCTTTTACAACCAGTACCAGCACACTCAAGCGGTTAAAGTTGGCGCACATTCAACATTTAGACCAACACATTGCACATATCACATTCAGTCATGCAATATTGTGCACCTAATCATATCAAAGCATTCAAATAATACACCCTTTACGTTCTTAGTTAATTTGAGACAACTAGAAGCACACATTCACCATTTCATGATACAATTGTAAATAAGTGCAAATCCTTAAATAGTTATTTCTCTTTATAGATGAATGTTATTGGTCATTTATGCCTCATATGATCCCTAAGTCCACATAACAATTGAAACCTTCTCAGTTTCAATAGTATTGCTTGTGTTCCATCTAGTTCACTTCATTGAGATACCAATTGGAATCGAGAGATACCAATTGGACTCAACTCATATAACAAGCAACAATAGTATCCAGCCATCCCCATAAAACTGTTAATTTAAATCACATAACTTGTCCAAACCCAATACTTAACCGCCTCATTACTTGAATAATAGTAACCAAACCTTAAATCAATCCTAGACAAAATCCTATTCACCTTTCCATTGGACAAAAATGTCATCTATATGAAACAATTGGTAGTTGTTCTAAATTGTGACCTTATTCAACTATTGGTTGTCTATGCACCTCCTCTATTGCTAGTGAAAGTGTTATCACTTTTGCTAACACTTTTGCTTGTCTAGTTCGAAATGTAGAGTGAAGGAGGAAAGACATCAATTTTATTTACCCAGATACCAATTGGATTCAAGTCATAACTCGAAGGAGTAGAAAGAAGTGAATCTTATAGTCTCTCGAAGAAAAGTACGGACGTCAACGAACTGTTCCGCAAGAATCTACTAGACTCATTTTTGTACAATGAGATCAACAAACCTAGGCTCTGCTACAAACTTTTCACGATCCAAATCATCGTGATTGGCACCCACAACAAACCTCCGGTGGGAGAACCACTACTACCATTCAACTAAGCAAATAATCAAAAACTATGGTATTTCAGTTATGCAAGAAAGTTAAATAAACTAAAACAATGTAGAAAATACGCCTAAAACCTGAAAGTCAATGTACGAAAACTCTAACAATAAGTCTAAGCACAAGGGGTACAACACCAAAAGTAACACTTTAACCAATAGTTTGTGTTCGAAAATAGTGGACTTTAACAAAGAGAACTCAAGAAAGTCTGCTAGAACTATTTCACCCTTGAATTCAAAGCAATCACTAATCTCCTAAGTGAAGTCTGTCAAAAGTCTTGTGAAAATGCCTTGTACTCGACAAAAATAAGAGCAAGTGCATAATCAGTACACAACCACCATGTAGCGTAGGATAATGCGTATATCCCACTAGTGTAACATAATAAATCAATTACAACATTACAACACATGCATAAATACCAAACATATTCAATACTGTCATAACAATCAACCCCACAATTCGCATGCTTCATCACATAGATGGTCCTCTTGCGGAACCCAAAGTCAAATTATTAGCATGACGAAATATGGCAATTTCATCAAATTTTTATGCCAGAACATGGCAATCGATATCATTAAGCATGACAGAATGTGGAAATCTGATCCAAGTTAGTCTGCCTGAACCTGGTAGTCGATCTCAATCACACATCATAATAACACATCAAGATCACCCATTCAAGTTATTATTTCATGGTATCAATATTCATATATCTCAGTTCAATATATTTGATCAATATTGCAAAATTCATACATATACAAGTATTACAACGAAACAAAGCAAGTGTATATCACACAATCATAGAATCAAAAACATCGTCTACCTCGAATCCAAGCTTGATGTAACGACCCTAAAAATGAAATAGGTCAAACTAGAGCTTCACATGAGTTTCATGAGTCAATAATGATTTAAAAAAGTATATTTTAGCTTTAGAAATCAGTTTGTGAAGATTGGAAGTCAAACGTCCAAAAACATCCATAACGTTCTGAAAATGTACCTTGGAATGTGCTAGTGTGTCCTTGATTTTGGTGCATATATTTAGGTAGTGTTTTGTGTATAAAACCAGTGGGGATAACCTTAGAACCTAGAGTAATGTACCAAGGGTAAAAATATATGAGTACGACTCCACCGGGACAACCCTAAGGGTCCCCAAGGAGGACCCGAGCGTTGAACAAGGGAGCTGCCTAAGGCAGCGTGCAGGGCCAAGAATTGGAAGCCACCTCACATCACGCACCTGGAGCTGAAGCTGCATGTGGATCACACGAGTGGAACGAGGCTCACTTTCTCAAAATGTTGAAAGTCAAGAATCACTAGCTCCCTCCACGACACGCAGCCAAGTCTCAGATTTGACTGCGTCGTTTTTAAGTCAAATTAGAATTTGGAAAAGGGTCTAAACAGTGTAGGGGCATTTTGGGTTGGGGGTCATTTCTGGACTGTTTTAAGTCACTTTAAACCTTATTTCACCCATAAATTTAAAACTTAAATCTCAAATAAAAAATATCTCTCTAAAACCTTTTCTAAAAAACCTCCATTTTCAAGAAGTTTTAATCTCCAAGGACGGAGGTCATTTCTTCAATTTTCTTCACCAAATTTACGGAGTTTCCTCATATTGAGATATGGTAGTTCATCCTTGACTCTTATTTCATTCAAGGAGCCCAAGACTTTTCAAAAAAGATTTTCAAACTCCAAATTCTTCCATTTTGAACTGTAGGCATGGGTTTTACATGAAAACGTTTTATGAACGTAAATGATATTTTTCAATGTTTGTTGATGTAAAAACTCAATTACCTATGCTCAATCCAATTTCTCAACTTTTCACTTATGAAGTGGGTTTAATGTACATGGTTTGATAATGTTAGAACTATGGTTTTCTTTATCGTTATAATGTGATTTAGTTACTGACTTAAGTGCTTTATTATGATAAATTTTTGGTGATATTTAAAAGAGGTTGTAAATGCTTACATGAAGGGTGAGTTGTTTTAATCTTGCTTAGTTCTTGTTATGAAATGATCTTGAGTGGTATGGTACACCTTTGGTGACGGTGTATACTTGAAGTATGTGAATATATATGTATATTGTGATTTATGGTATTGAAGGAATAGTATGATAAGTGAGGTGATGATTGTGATGTTTATGCATGATGTGTTTTAGGAAGTTGAAAATGTGTATCTTGAAGATGTTAAGTCTAAATGAATATATGTTTATGTGAAGCATGATAGTGTATGAAGTATGATGAATGTGAGTATGAGCATGTCCAAAACTTGATGCTATGAAATATGATGATTATGTGAAAGGTTTTCTCACATTTACTCAAACCCACACACTTTGAATGAAGTCAATGAATGTGAATGGGGAATTGTAGGGCGGACACTTTTCGTGAGTAGAGATGAAGTGTCTAGACATCCCTACTATTCCTATAGTGAGAAGAAGGGCAGTTTTATGGTGGACTCTCTTCGTGAGTTGAGATGAAGTGTTTAGTAGCAACCTCTCTATTCCCAAGAGCTTTCTAAAATAGGTTGGAGGTTGAACACCCTTCGTGAGTTAAGATATTGTGTTCAAAAGTAACCTCTAGGGATAAGTACCCTTCGTGAGTTGAGATGTGGTGCTAATTATCTATCCCTTAACCTATAAGTTAATTAATGTTTAAGATTCTGTAGGGGAGTTATGCTTAGCACCTAGAGGATTTGAAGAAGGGGTGGATATACTTCGTGAGTAGAGATGATGTATCCAATGTACCTCTTGAGATGAGTGCTCCTCGTTAGAATATGAATGAATCAATTAGAAGCAATCTCCTTATCCTTAACTATGCGCTCGCATAGGAATAGCTATTGGAATCCCCATGTAAAGGCTTAAGAATGATCTACCTTAGGCAAGTAGGGATCCCTCATCCCGTAGGGGATAATATCGGGATTCAGTGTCTAACTCTCATGGTCTATATCAGTTAAATTTAGCCCCCACAAATGAATACAAATGAACTAAGCCTTCTTAAGGGTGTAATCCTTAGGGTAGGTGGTGGAATGGGACGCTACCTATCCATTGCACAAGTAGACGTTTGGAGTGAGTCTTGGTGTGTCCACAAAAGAGATGTATGAATGGGTCATTTTATGATGCAAATGAAAGTAATTTGGCTTTATTTTTAATGTTAAGGAATCATGTTGATGTTATGACTTGTATTGTTAAATATAAGTATATGATGAATGTGATGTTCCTATTCTAAGGTGATTCCTGAGGAGCACTAAGTGAAAGTGGTAGTATGGAATGCTACATTCACATTGCACCAAGTGTAACTTGGGGGTTGCCTTGGAGGATGCTTCTTATATGAAATTCCTTAGTATATGTATGTTTCTCTAGTGTCTTTGGTATTGAATGGTGACTCGAATAAATGAAATAAGGTATTATCATCCTTAGTAGTCTTAAGAATCTCTTAGTTAGGTATTGGGCAGGTTGTATGGGCAATCTCCTTATGTTTTACCTATGAGAGCCTTAGGATAACTTAGGATATAAGTAGTTCATGTGTGATTTTTGGTTTACTGTAAGTATGCTCCTATGTTAAGAAAAAAATTAATGTTTTACCCTATGTGCTAAATGATAATACTATATGAATTTAATTCATGAAGGTTTTTTGTCAAAATAGCATGACTTGTATGTTTCAACTAAATTGTCTCTTTTTGCATGATTTTGCATAATGTCATACTTAGTATAATGTTTGTATTAACCTATCTTTTCAATACTCTATAAAAATAGGTTGGAGGCAAGTTGAATGTTAGAAGGCAAGCCTGGGAATGGACTCTCTCAAGACTAAGTATGTCCTTATATATTTGAGGGATAGTATATGTTTCTTTAATTTTTCTTTAAGACTCGTATGAGACTATTTATATACTTTTTTCAATGTAAAGGGTCGTGTCCCCAAGATGTTTAAGGTGTGTCTTTAAGATTGGCTTGTGACGACGAGACTTATTCCTTAGCATTTATAAAGATGTTTCTTATTATTATATTCTTGTGAAAAGTTATAATGATGCACTACTTTTCATACTTTATGCAATGAATGATAGCTAAGAGGCTTGTGTTCGACCTAAGCGTTGCCCTTACTTCTAGGGTGTACTTGCGGGGTCGTTACACTTGAATCCCCTAAGGCACTTGAATCTTCCCTTTACAGATTCTTTCCGCTTGTTCTAGGTCTATAACAGATTAATATACGCAAGGATCAACAATCAAAGGTCTAATTTTTCGAATTATATCAAACCAAATACCCCTAGACCAAACCCAAGATCATAATACCCATTTAGGGCATTTTCCATCATAATTCTTAGATGAAAACCCTTCCTCATCGATAATAACCAAAAAACCATAGGTTTTACGAATCGAAAAACCAATCTGGGGAGTTAAGACCAAATCTTTAGCCTCAAAAATGGAAAAAGCATTAAAGAACTCGTTTGGGATCGTCTCCGTAGTACTAAAAGTCGAAAGTTACCAAATAGGGTCTTCTTAGGGTCTATAAATGACTTTAAATGCGTCTGAACCACTCCAGTGGACCCATCCCGCTGCAGCGGCGCTGCACCAGCAACCTCAGTGCAGATAGAATGTACCCATTCATGAAAAAATATCAATTTCGGGAGTTTTACTCGTTCAAATTTTATTCTGTAAAGTGCTACGTGTTCCTTATCGTCTTAGTTATCCACTAATGTAATAAAATTAACAATTAGATCTCTTATTGAGTACTAGATTTTCCCTACACCTTAATGAATCCAATTTCTTCTAAATTGGACTTGGTTGGTAATTCCATGTTACTACGAAGGAGCTTTTGGCTCCAATTCTTTTTCCATTGTTTTTCCCATAACGACGGAATCCGATCGTTACAGTAAAACATTCAAAGATAGTTTTAATCATTGTGTTGATAATAATTTTTTACCTCTTGTGGTGGAAAAGGGTTAATTGACTATTAAGAAGATTTTAGATGGAATCTAGGAAGCATATCAATGAACATAAAATGCATCCAAGCAGTGCATAAAGAGAGAGAGGTGGTGGTAGTAAAACCTTTTAGGAAACCAACAACCTGACTTATTTTATAACTAAACTTATGATGATTTTGCATGTATTGTATTGCAATTTCTCTCTAATGAAGATATGCCAATACAAGCAAGGAAAATAATTAAAGAAAGCAAGAAAGGACGGCCAAAGCTCAGAATAAAGAAATGTCATAAAAGAAATCATGCATCAAGTTAAAACATTACTAGTAACATGATAAACAAATACGCATAGGAGGGATATATGATAAGAAAAAAGGAAGAGTCACTCTCTATAGAGTATAGTATGTTCGTAATTCAAGCGTATATATATAGACTTCTTATACTATTCTTCTCAAAAAACTATCATTTAATTATTACCTACTATTGTGGACCTTGAAATTAATTAAACTTCTAGGTATTAAAGATTTACTTGTAAGTAATATGTAAAAACTCCTAAATATTTAGTACTTTAGAATTGGTTAAATTTTTATTTATCAAATGTTTTCTTATTTGTACTATCCAAAACATTTAAGACTATAAAATCAATATATCTATATTTATATAAATCCTACTTAATTATTATAACCAAAATAATGTAAACTGATTATAATATGTTATTTAAAAAAATATATAATAACCTTCATATATGAACTTTTTTATCATTTAGACAATAATATTATTTTAGTGTCATGTGCTATTTTTTAAATAACTTTTTTTCTAATTGTTAATAATTTAATTGTTTAACGTAAAATATATGTGCAAAACACTTGCACGAATTTATTTATATTTTTATTTTATATATGGGCAAGGCCCGAGTCATTTTTGTTTGAACCCTCTTTTTATTCAATAAATGGGTCTTGCCCATATTTAAGTTAAAAAAATAGATTATTGTACGTATTTTGCATGAAATAATAAAATCACTAACAATTAGAAAGAAATTATTTGATAAATAGCAGTTGATACTAAAATAAATATTATCGATCTAAATGATTAAAAAAATCAGATATGAGGTTAAATTTTTTTAAAAAAATTACATATTTTAAATTTGTGTAATATATTTTTGTTACAATATTTAAGTAATAATTATAAGAAAAAATATTGATCTCATAGTCTTAAATGTTTAGGATTTTTTATATTCTAAAAATACGGAAAAAGATTTGAAAAGTAAATTTTAATCATTTTTATAATACAAAATATTTAGGAGTTTTTACATATTACTTACAAGAAAATATTTGGTATCTTTAACTTTAATTAATTTCAAGGTCCCCAATAGTAGGATACTAATGAAATGACAATTACTTTGAGAAAAATAGTATATGAAATTTGGTTTACTTAAATTCTTTTAAAAAAGATAAAAAGTAATCAAATATCACAAATGACGTTCATGCTTTTAAAATGATATAGTTAGATATAGAGATATAAGGAAAAGAGAAAATATGCCACTCAACTTTCAAATCTATGTTTTAGTGATGCTATCCTGAATTATGATGCAATAGTATCAGTATTCTTTAGCTCAATCAGCTAAGGTTGATTTAGGTGATGAACAAGGAGATTACACTTTTTATCTTGACAGATAAAGATAGCAACAATGTTGAGTTAATAAGTCTTCAATAAGTTGGATTCATGGTGCTCGACAGATTTTTGAACACCCTATGGATACCACTCAAGTTTAACGCAGTTTTGCCATGTTTGATTCAGATAGAGAAGGACCTTTGGTTGCTCCATGTACGACCATTTTTTAGCTAATAGGAGCAACACTTGCTTCCGAAATTTTATTATTTTTTTTTTTTTGCCTTTTGGTCGTTTCACTTGTTGTTGATGGTTTTTTGGTTTTGGGCTTGGGTAACTTTTGCACCCGAGTCATTTTTGTTTTAATCCTTTTTTTAAAATGTCAATATTTTAACATTTAAGAGGGCTCATTAGCAACATTTCAACATTTAGTAAAAGTGTCAAAATTTTAATTTGTTATGTATCTTATTTATGTTTTATTATTTGTTTATTTAAAGAATAGAATTATTTAATAACAAAGGGGAGAAAATTAGGAGAGAGATATTTCAAAAAAAAAAGAAGATAAACATCACTTAATTTTCTCATCAGTTACATTTTCAGATAAAACTCAAACTTAAATCTTTTTTTTCTCCATAATCTTAAAAAAATTTAGTTTGTATTCATTCCAATAGGTATGCCACATGAATCTATAGTTATTTAAAAAACATATATGTTTTTTTTTTTGCATATGTATTTATTTGTTTCTTCGAAAATTTTATATTTCGTATTCATTTCAATATGTATTTTATTCGTATTTATATTTATTCTCTAGTTTTTTATTAGAATATTGTATATCAATATATAAAATACGAAAAAGTAGTATGATGAAAAAGTGAGATAATAGCTTTGAGAGAAGGAACATATCACTTAAAATTTTAATCATTAACAATTTAAAAAGAAACTCCTTTTTAATTCTATTAGATCAACTTTCCTTGGTTATGTTTTTATTTTAATTATATAACAATATTTTTTATATTTTATGTGCTCACTTTACCATTCAAATTAAAATTGAGTTTTTTTTTTTCTTTCAACCTACAAATTGTATACAATTGACTATGAAAGAAATATGAATACAAGATTCTGGAAAAGATATAGCATACATAGTAAAATATATAATCAGTATACAATATTCTAAAAAATACAAATTAACTGTTGAAAAACAACATACATATATGTTTAAGAAATACAAATTCATAAAAGATAGCATACATAGTGAAAAGGATATAATTAGAATACAATATTCTAAAAAAATATAAATTGACTGTTAAAAAATAGAATACATCTATGCTTAAGAAATACAAATTCATATGAGATACGTATTTGAATGACTACAAATAAAAAAATATACAATATCTTTATAATAATACAAATGATGAGTATAAGAAAAATAATTGACAAACAAAGTTAATATGAATATTATCTTGATATGAATACAATTTCGCAACCTTCTTCTTTGACTATCTCTCTTTCTTTTTCGTCTGATATGTTCCTTTTTTCCAATTCTTTTCACCAATTCAAATCTGAATCTGTGTTTATTTGTGAATTAATAACCCTATAAGCAAAATTCGAAATTATTAAATATTAATATACAAAAAAAAAATCAAACAATATATTATGTATGAATGCTTATGGGCTTACTACAAATTACAATATACTAAATCTAAAATATGAAAATAAAACCATAAAAATACTGTTTCAAATACTAAAATTCCGAAATGCATAAATATTTGATGAGTATGTTAACAAACTCATATAAAAATCGGAAAATGACGAAAAAATTGTAATACATACAATCCAAAATTCAACATAATTTTTTGTTTCGAAAATAAAATCTTATGAAATCTCGTAAAATAAAAGATGATTACAAAAATATCTTTATGTACTGAGAGATTTCTTGAATTAATCGATAGATCTGAACAAATTCATATGAACTTGAATAATTAGTTCTTCTTCAACAATGAAAGACAATAATGGTGAAAATGATAAAAGAGAAAAAAATTGAAAATCTTAAATATGGAAATAAATTTAATGGTATTAAAGTCTAGAAGACGTCTAAATGGATAGTGAATATATTTACTGTTGGACTGTTTTGAGAAATAAAAGAAAGACAAATAATAGTATTTACAAATTATTTTTAAAATATTGACATTTTGATTAAATATTTTAAAGTGTAGATAATTTTACTAATTAAGTTAGGAATTGTGACTACTTTACTAATTTTTCCTACAAAAATAACATAAGAAATTTCTCCTTCTTTAAAACATATTTCATCTTTGGCGGTCTTTGGAATTCAAATAAGTTTGCTTCCACATTTTTGTATTTCTTTTACATTTCACATGTAATTTTTAATTTAAATTTTTTCTTATATGTTTTGATAATTTGTGGTATTAAATTGTTTTCTTATTTAGTTAAGTCTATTTTGATTCTTATGTGATTATGTTTACTACTATGTTATTTAGTTTGTATTTTTTTATTTAGCTTAGTCTATAATGATTCTTATAAGATTATGTTTATTATTATGTACATATATATTGCGTATCGTGTTTAGTTCAAATTTACCTCTTTATTAGTAAGTAGACTCTTGTTTTTTGCAAAAAAAAAAAAATATAGCAATCACAATTTTTTAGGTTCTGTTCATTTAAAAACAAAATAAAAATAAGTAAAAAATGTAAAACTTGCTATTTTTAACAAACGGATTAATCTGGTCATTTTTGCAAACACAAAATAAAAATATAAATCTGATCATTTCTGCAAAAGTGTAAATCTGGTTATTTCTATAAAAAAAATGTAAATTTGGCTATTTCTGCAAAATATAATCTGGTTATTTCTCTTAAATAAATATATGAAATGACTATTAAAATAAAAACAAATTGACTAATTTGATTTAATAATCTAACAATTAGATAAATTGTTATTTTTGCAATCTTCTTTCAAATAAGTCAATGTAGTCTTTTTGGTATAAAATAATTTTTTTTACAAAATTGGTTTTTTTGAAATTTATCAATATAAGAAAAAAAAATTATAATTAGTATCACACTAGTTTTAAATGGGTGTTTAATTATTATTTTGTCCAAAGAATTCTTTGTTTCTTTTGTTGTTATTGTTAAATAGTAATACTTGAATGTTTATTTGTTTCTTTTGACTAAAAAAAAGAGAAAAGAGATAAAGACACCATCGAAGCTGTCACATATTTGCATAGACACCTAAACTTTTAAAGTGTCCTATCACCCCACTAAACAACTATATATCGTTGTAAATTGGTCATTTTTACCCATTAACTCATTTGGATTGTTTACACTCACGTTAGGCGCGTCATGGGCTATTTTTCATTTTTATTTTTCAATTTAAAACAGTCACATGTCATTTTAT
>JAKWJD010001453.1:0-43269 GCA_027705065.1 Solanum peruvianum | reverse complement strand
CTAACATGTAATTGATTAGTAATCATGACACTAGGAATTATGCAATATGTGTAACCTCCTGCATGCAAGTTTGCTTGATAAAAAAAATGTCCTCCAATCTGAAAATAAATGAATTCTTTTTTTTAAATCTGCTACTTTTAAATTCTCGCCACATAAAGTCATATGCTAAATCTTTCTCTACATGCTCATCTGCCCTGTTCAAATATGTCAATAAATAAATTCTGCATTTTGATAATGTTTTACCACTTAAAACCAGCTAATATATCGGTGCCGGTATGAATATATCATGTTTCAAATTGAAATTAAATTAATAAATCATTGTCCTTGTAATATTCTTCTTGTTAATATTTTTTATTACTTTTATTTAGTCTATATTATTATGTTTTGTTTTCACACACACATAGCATGAGAGATTCACAATTATGTATGTTTGAAAGCATGTTGAATAAATTTTAGAGGCCAATGTGAGATTTCTGTATTAAATGCCCGTCCTATTTGTTTGACTTGGTATCTAGGGGGGCTATTAGGAGAATATATTTTTCTTTTACTCTATAACCTTTTTAAATAGTACTCAATGCCTCTTGCATATTATGCGGGGGCGCTATGCACCTTTTAGAACAGTATGCTTGTGATGGTGGATATGGGTAATTTAGGTCCTATGAAGATGATGACATTGCCTCGAGCCGTAAACGATGAATATATGTTTTGTATCTCCTTTAACAGAATCCAAGTTGATCCGTAAAGTCTTTTAGAGTCTCCCTTCCCTTTTCCTTTTTTTTTGTTTTGTAATTATTTTTATTTGGGGTAATTTATTAAATTAAATAAAATTTTACTCTTGTCTATTTAATTGTGTAATTTTTGTCTCCTCTCTTTTCACTTTGTTATTTGCTTAGTATTTGTTATGTTTTATATTATGTTATCAACTAGTTTCGCATGATTAAATAATTAATTAAAACAATAAATTATTTAATATTATTCATCACCTAGCTGGCATGTTTAAATTAAATAACCTAAATAAAGTGACCACACATTCTACTTGTAACCCCCACAAAGTTTGATTTATCTACATTCTACTTGTAACCCCCACAAAGTTTGATTTATCTCTTTTTTTACTTATAATAAGTAAATTTTATTTGAAAAGACACGAAAATATTATCAAATAAGGTAGAACAGAGAGAGTTATATACTTCTTTCGTCCTATTTTATGTGAAGATGTTATTGTTTAGATAGTCAAACAATTTTTTTCTTTGATTGAAATTTTCACAATATTTTTTCAATTTTTTTAATAATTCTTTATTTTGTCTTACAAAAATATTCAAATATGTAATTATATTTAAAAAAAGGTTTGAAGAATCTATACCCTAATCAATAGTGAAATTATGTATTTTTACTTTCTTATGTTGACTATATGCTTAAATTGTACCCGAAATCATAGATTATTCTTCTAAATGTTTATGGTGATTAGAGTTCTTTTTATTCCTATGTTGATGAAAAAATAACATGTAATTAGTAAAACAAACCTAGACACCACTTTTTTACAAAATGTAAAAACAGCCATTGTCGTTTCATAATGGCTTTATTTTTCCATTTGGTTCATGTTATATGGATTCATTATTTAAACTAAGTTCATCCTATTACATGTTAATGTGTTATTATTTGAGGAATCACACAATTCCTTTTATAAAATATTTTGATTCATTCTCTATGTTGATTTGTAGAACTTTTTGTGCGTACATTTTTATTTTAAAAAGTTGAAGAATCTATGCCCGAATTCCTAGTCAAACTAAGATATTTTAATCTTCTTACTCCATACCTTTTCACATAATTCGAGATAAATAAAGTACATATTATAAGTAACATTTTCAAATACGAGTACAAGATTTTGACTCTATGTTTATATCGAATAAGTAGAAAGAACTGTAATTTCATTCATTTTACATATAAATGTGTGTGAAAAATATTTGATGAAACTTCGTCTAATACTTAGTTTTTAGGCCTGATCACCAAGTTTAAGGGATCAGAGACATATTGTCAAGTAAAAGAAGATAATTTATTGAGTGTGGACTAATTGAAAATTTCAAAAAAGGTTAACTTAAAAAATTCACTCGTGAGGATATTGGTATGAATAGAAGTCCTGACATGCTCATTGATACTCCATTATCACCTCCTCCTCCTCCTGCAGTTGTTGCTGCTACAAGTTTATGTCAAATGGAGAAATCAATTTCTTCCATCGTAAATGCTATAGTTCTTGTTGATGATGATCAAGTTTTGAAAGAACACATCATATCGAGTAGTAGTACTTGAAAAGTAAGAGGTGGAGGAAGAGTATGTTGATTCGGAACTTAATCACCAACATCAAGTTATGTAGTATTTACTATGGATGAAATTGATTTCTCAGTTCTCCTTGAGATTGTAGGAACAATAACAGGAGGAGAGGGGGATGATAAATTATCAATGAGCATGTCAACAATATATTTATATGAAGATTCTTAGGAGCTAAGTTTTAGGATTCACTTTTATTGGATATATCTATTAGTCCAAGCTCAATTAATTCTCCTCTATTACTTGAGAATATGTCTCTGATCCCTTACATTTTGTGATCAGGCATTAAAATTAATCATTATAAGGAAATGTTATTCAGTTCCTCTCTCTATATGTAAGGAACTGAATTACATTTCTTCCTATTGGTTCAACATACCTTAAAGACAAAATTTTGTACTTGCAATTGATAATTTACTCATAATATGAGAAATTATAAGGCTTGATATTATGAATTTTGATATAAATTCTTTAAATTTATAAAAATGAAATGTTTATATATTTAAAGACTACAGGAAAAGTACTCCAAATAAATATAGCTAATGAATCAACATTTGTTTTATAAAATATTGTTGGACACCAAAAAGGGTAACATTTTAACACAAAATAGTGCGGAGGGAGTATAAACATTGTATCCATATATTAATAAGCTAATTTGTTTTTTTTAGAATTCAGAATTCTTAAACTTAAAATGATAGATCCACCTCTACCGTCGTAGTGACATAAGTGCTCCTGTCAAGGCCATATAAAACTAGTTGTGTTTCTGTACTACATCTTGCCACATTATGGTTTTAATTAGCCCAGGTACAAATCATTCAAAATTTTATAAATAAAATAATTGTTTTAAAATTATACGGAAATAATCACAAGTCAATATAGCGAATGACATAAAATAAATGGTTTTGGGGGGGAAAACATTAGTTAAAAGAAAATATTATTTGACTCCCCAAGTAGTTACTCATTCACTTTAAGAAGAGACAAAAGAAGTAAATAACTTTATCCGTTTCACTTTATGAATACGATTTTTATGTTTTTTCTTGAATAAAACTTACTTGGTGGAAACTAAAATATATATATATGTCACAATAACTAACAATTCAAAATATTTTAAGAAAATATGTACCCAATTTTATGCATGGGGCAATGCCTCAATCCATATTGCATTCTGGACAAATATCCCATTTCTCTTTTGATATCTTACTTGTTATGCATTTCTAGCAAACAGTTAAAAATATTCAATATAAATCTAATCTCATAGAAAAAACCCATTAAAAATAATGAATTTTTTCATGTAATGAATTAAAAATAAAAACTGACACATCAAAAAAAAGGGAAAATTGTTAAACTTTATCGAAACAAATTGATCACAAAAGAAAGTTAATAAATAGATAAATAAATAAATTGTTTAATCAAGAAACGTGATATATACTAAATTCAAGTATAAAAGACATAGATCACATAAACCTTGAAAATGACAAATTTTATTGCAAAGAACGATGACAAAAAAATTTAAAATCAACATCATTGCTAATATAAAAAAAGAAATCCCCAAAAACAAAAGATCAAATTTTAAATTAAAGTTAAAACAATGTAAAGAATATTTAAAAACACAAATATTAAAGATCATGAAAACACAAATACAAATTATTTATCAACATCACTCAAACCAAAAATAAACCCCCTGAAAACTAGCTCTCACCCTTCTATAAATGATCTAGAGTTATTTTTCAACCTCTTGTAAAGACATTTCTATAGAATAAATTAAGGTTTGAGGTTATATTAACTAATGGGCCAACTCATTTAGCTAGCGTATTAGATCCAAAAGATATTTTTGAAAAAACCTTATCAGATTTTGACAAAATCTCTCTCTCTCTCTCTCTCTCTCTCTCTCTCTCTCTCTCTCTCTCTCTCTCTCTCTCTCTATATATATATAATATATATATATATATATATATATCTTACCGTAAGTAAGTTTTACTGTAAAAGAATGAAAATCATATTCATAAAGTTGAATGTAAAAAGTTATATACTTCGTTCTTTTCATTTTAATTTGGGTGTGTTACTATTTCTGTGTGTGTGTGTGTATATATATATATATATGTATATATATACACGATAAAGTGTTACAAAAAATATCTTTTTAGCCTATATATCCATATGGGATGCTATCTAAATGAGTTGGCCTATTTATTAATGCAATCTTAAACCCTTCTTGGTCTATAGAAATGTCACAAAAGAGTTGAAAAATCAACTCTAAATTGTCTAGAGAATGATGAGAACAAAATTGTTTGGAGGTTAATTTTTTGTTTGAGTGATGTTGATAAATAATTTGTATTTGTGACTTAATAATCTTGAATTTTTGAGCTTTTTATTATTGTTGTCATTAGTTCAATTGTAATTTAAAAATTGATCTTTTGATTTTGGGTATTTTAGTAACGACCTTATCCCGTCTTCATAGAAATGCCAACAGGGGAAAATTGGAGCCGGAATAACGTTTTAGTAGTATTTGGATTTTGTCAACCTTGTCTAGACACTAAAGGGTAGAAAAATCTTGTAGTAATTTATGATTTTGATTAAATTAGTATATATATAACTCGGTAACGAACCTGTATGACTTTATGTAATTTAATTTGAGTTTCTATATCTCTGAGAATCTAACTTATCGTAAAGGGTATTTTCGAAGCATTGTAGGTTAGGGGTGTATTTTACCGCTAAAGAGGGATGAGGGCTTCTCTGGTGGGACACACATGACTCAATGTCGTTAATAAACCCCTAAATTTCTTTCTTTGACAAAATCTCCCTCCTCACTCTTCTATTTATTTACTTTTGGGGTAAGAAGCATCAAGTTCCATGTCTTAAGCATGATTAGGGTTAAGGACCTTCTTTGGCACTTTCAGACTTTTAGAGCTGATGAACGACCCATGTGATTTATACTCTTTTTTCACCATTTTTGAGGTTAAAGGTAAGATTTTTCACTCTCCGAATCTATTTTTTGATGGATAGAACATAATAGAATGGGTTAATAATGACGTAGAAAAGTTTTTTTTATTCTATGGGGGAGACAATCCTAAATTGGTTAGTTGGGATCATGGCTTAAATATAGGGCTCATGGAACTATTATATTTTGGAGTAATTAAAGATTGTTTATTGATTCATGTGTCATTGTGAATGTTTGTAGACAAAGGACAAGTGGAACGAATCCAAAAAGGAAATGATTATGTTTCTTAGGGTTTGAAGCTTGTTTCGAGGTAGGTGATGGTCGTGTTCTATGTTTGTGTGGTGTATGCATGTTCTTGACTAATTGTGATAATTGTATATGTATTTATGTTGCAATGTCGCTCATTCTTGTTGAAAATGAGTTAGATAAATGATGTTACCATAAAATTGATGAAATACATGTCATTCTTATTGTGGTGTGACCTAGGGATCGGCTACCACATTCTAATATAGATAAGTTCGATCTGATTGCCACATTCAGGCGACACTTTCGATCGGATTGCGATGTTACGACAAAATTTTTGATCGGATTTCCATTTTTGGAATAGTATTTGATTGGATTGCCACATTTTAGCAAGCTAACTGTTTAGGTCTAGGATCCATGAGAGGTCAACCGATGTGATGATAGGTGTTAAATGTATTGTTGATTCTTCATGTTGATAATGTTGTATATGTTGATATATATTGTAACGACCTGTTTAGTCGTTTCGAAACAACAGAATTACTTTTGATAAAAACTGATTGTGTCGACGGACAACCCAACGGTCCGTCATAGTCACGACGGATCGTCGAGGATCTCCGTCCCAAAACACTTAAACTCTCAAATTTGGGTACGGGAATCAACTCTCTGAACTTCGCGATGGAACTGCAGCACGGACCGTCGTAGCCACGACAGACCGTCACAGACCTTTTTACTGAAATTGAGTCTCTGAACTTTGTGACGGACATGCAGGACGGACCGTCGCAGGTACGACGGGCCGTCACGAGTTGCGTAACCTCGACTGGGTTGGATTTCTGCTAAAGTTTTTAAGGGGCGTTTTGGACTATTCATGCCTATAATTATGAAATTAGTGGGGTAAGTTTGATAATTTAATTACTTGGGGGTTAAAGTAGATAACCTTGAAATAAATAGTGGGTTACTTTTATCATCTTTTATGCTTAATTATATGATAATTAGGGTAAAAGAAAAAGAGTTTGAATAAGGAAAAATAGAATGAACAGAGAGAAGAGGGGAGAACGAACGAGGGAGGGAGAAGTGAAGAGGAAAGCAAAGGCATTGAGAAGTAGCTTGCTTGATCACGAATTCTTCGGTGGAGGTAGTTTATGGTTTATGCTAATTCATAGTAAACTCTAAATAGCGATTGATATGTATTGGGTGGTATGTAAAGTCCTCTATATGCTTAATTGTGTTGTTGTATGTTGTGATTACATAAATGGTGATGGATTATAATGATGATATTGTGGAATCTTAAAAACCTTAAATCCACCCTATTAATGATGATGCCTTGACATAAAAGAAGGCTTGATGAACTAAAAGAATGAGGTTAATGGATCGGGTGTCACGAACCGACACGTAGTATTAGGGGATCGGGTGTCACGAACCAACACGTAGTATTAGGGGATCGGGTGTCACGAGCCGACACGTAGTATTAGGCGATCGGTTGTCACGAACTGACACGTAGTATTAGGGGATCGGGTGTCACGAACCGACACGTAGTATTAGGGGATCGGGTGTCACGAACCGACACGTAGTATTAGGGGATCGGAGTGTCACGTTCTGACACAACAGGAATAAAGAGAATGAATCTTGAATTATGGTAATGTACTCAATTTAAAGAACCTAATTTCCAAATGAGTTTGGTGTGGAGGCTTGAGCCCTCATAGATGTGCTTTGTGTTGTTGCCAAAGGGATTTGTACTTGTTGTTGTCACCTGTTGAGTGTTGTAGTTGATTTTATATTATTACTTGATATATATTGCTTTCTATTTTGAGTTTGCCGATGATACCTACTTAGTACGTGTTCCTTGTACTGACCCCTACTTGTATTTTCCTTTTTGTTATTTGTGGAGTGCAGCCAACATGCCATCAACTTCAACTCGTCCGCAACTCTAGCCAGTCTTCGGTATATTAGAATTCAGGGTGAGCTACTATTCCTAGCTCGGACTGGATTCTTTCCTTCACGTCTTGATGTCTTGAAGTTCGGACATGGACCATCTCGTTACTTATTTTAGTTTCTTAAATACTCTTAGAATTAAAAATTTGAGGATAGATGTTCTTTGTGTGAAAACTTCCAGATTTTGGGGATAATAGTTGTCGAACTTTAGAAGTGTATTTATTGGTTATATTAATGAGTTTTAAGTCTTCCGCATTATATTTTGTTCATTATGGTTGAAATATTGGTAAATGTTGGAGTTTAGAATTGTTGGTTCGCTCACATAATAGGATAAGTGTGGGTGCCACCCGCGGCTCGTTTTGGGTCGTGAAAAACTTGGTATCAGAGCATTAGGTTCGTTTGTCTCATCACACAAGAACGAGTCTAGTAGATTTTGAGGAACGGTAGGGGGACGCCTTTACTTTTCTTTGAGAGGCTATAGGACTTTAGGAGAATTCCATTTTTTCTTTCTTTCGTGCTATTACTTGGATCCAATTGGTATCTAGGTGATACAAATTGGTATCTGACCATCCTCACTCTATTTCGCAGATGGTTAGAACTAGAGCAACAACTGTGCCACCACCAACACCGGCAAGACATTGTGCGTCTGAGCCAGCCACTGGGGCTGTAGCTCGAAGAGGAGCAGTGGCAAGAGGCCGTGGTAGAGGTCGCGGGAGGATGTCGTCTAGAGGTAGAGGACAAACACCTGGTCCAACTAGTACTAGGGCAGTTACTCCTCCACCGACTGATGAGGTAGTAAGAGAGGGTGAGGAAGGGGAAAATGAGCAAGTGCAAGATGAGGAGTTACCACCCCAACCTACCCCAGAGATGATTAACCAGGTTTTTGCTTATCTTAGCGGGTATCTGATCAAGGCCAGACACCTCCAGTGTTTTCTGCACCATCACCTCACCTTCCGGGAGTACAACATGTCGCTGTTGTGGCTCCCCGCATGGATGCCTCATTGGAAATAGGCACGTTTCTTCGATTGACTACAGGACCTATAATGACGAGTGATCAACTTGAGCTTTTCACTAAATTCTTTAAATTGAAGCCGCCAGTCTTCAAGGGTGCTGAATCAGAGGATGCCTATGATTTTCTGGTGATTGTCATGAGCTGCTACATAAGATGGGCATAGTAGAACGATTTGGCATTGAGTTTGTGACCTATCAGTTTTCAGGGGAACGCCAAAATGTGGTGGCGGTCATATGTTGAGTATCAAGCAGCACAGGCACCACCTATAACTTGGGCATCATTCTCTAGCTTATTTATGGAGAAGTATATACCCCGGACATTGAGGGATAGGAGGAGAGATGAGTTTCTGAGCCTAGAGCAAGGAAGGATGTCGGTTACTGCTTATGAGGCTAAGTTTCGTGCACTATCCAGGTATGCAACCCAACTTTGCTTCAGTCCACACAGAGCGGATTCGTCGTTTTGTGAAGGGATTGAGGTCAGATTTGCAGATCCCAGCCTTACAGGTAGCTGCTGGAGAAAAAATCCTTTCAAGAAGTGGTTGATTTTGTGATAGAGATGGAAGGGGTGAAGCCAGACGACTTCACCATGGCATCGACATCTAAGAAGTTTCGCAAGGGAGGTGAGTTTAATGGTTCTTACTCCAGAGGGCAGAGTTCAGGAGGTTACCCAGCCCGATCTATTCAGCCTTCACTGCAGGCTGTAGCTGGGGGTCCATCGCAGACCAGCCAATATTCCTCTGAGTTTGGAGGTTATCCCCAGACTTCGTCGTTCTCACAGAGACCTATGCTTGACCCCAGAGAGTGTTATGGATGTGATGAGACTGGACATATTAGGAGAAATTGTCCAAAACAGAGTTACAGACCCCCAATAGTAAGAGGTAGAGGTGGTCATGGGAGAGGCCGCCATTCTGGAGGACGTGGTGGTCACCAAATCAACCGGGGTGGCGGGCAAACTGGAGCTACTGCAGCGCAACCTGGTAGGGGCAACGAGCAGACAGGTGATAGGGCCCATTGTTTGCTTTCCCCGGAAGGTCTGAAGCAGAGACATCTGATGCTGTTATCACAGGTAATCTTTTGTTTGTGATTGCATGGATTATGTATTATTTGATCCTGGATCCACATTTTCATATGTATCTTCCTCATTTGCTACTGGTCTTGATTTACAATGTGATTTGCTTGACATGCCTATTCGTGTCTCTACTCCTGTGGGTGAGTCTGTGATAGTTGAAAAGGTGTATAGGTCTTGTCTTGTGACTTTTGTGGGGAACAATACTCATGTAGACTTGATTATTCTAGAGATGGTTGATTTCGATGTAATTCTGGGTATGACTTGACTTTCTCCAAATTTTGCAATCTTAGATTGTAATGCAAAAACTGTGACATTGGCCAAGCCTGGGACAGATCCGCTAGTGTGGGAGGGTGACTATACTTCCACCCCAGTTCGTATCATCTCCTTTCTTCGTGCTAAGAGAATGGTTAGTAAGGGTTGTTTAGCTTTCTTGGCACATCTCACGGATGATACTTCCCAATTACCTTCGATTGAGTCTGTTTCGATAGTCTGTGAGTTTCTAGATGTGTTTCCTGCAGAGCTTCCTTGTATACCACCGGATAGGGATATGATTTTGCATTGATCTGGAGCTGGGTACTCGCCCCATTTCCATACTCTCTTATAGAATGGCTCCGGCTGAGTTAAGGGAGCTAAAGGCCCAACTTCAAGAGTTTTTAGGTAAGGGTTTATTAGACCAAGTGCATCCCCTTGGGGTGCTCCTGTTATTATTTGTGAAGAAGAAGGATGGAAGTTTTCGGATGTGCATAGACTACAGGCAACTGAATAAGGTAACTGTTTAGAACAAGTATCCTCTTCCTCGCATTGATGATTTTTTCGATCAGTTACAAGGTGCTTGTACCTTCTCAAAACTCGATTTGATATCTGGTATCATCAATTGAAAATACGGGCAGCGGATGTGCCAAGACTGCTTTTCGAACCAGGTATGGGCATTGTGAATTCTTAGTAATGTCTTTAGGGCTTACGAACGCCCTGCTGCTTTCATGAGTCTGATGAACGGGATTCAAAAGCCATATCTAGATCTCTTTGTAATTGTGTTCATTGATGATATACTGAATACTCAAAGAGCAGGAAAGAACATGAGGAGCACTTGAGAATTGTGTTGGCAGTGTTGAGGGAGAAAAGGCTTTATGCCAAATTCTCCAAATGTGAGTTTTGGCTAGATCAGTGTCCTTTGGGGCACGTAGTTTCTAAGGATGGAGTGATGGTGTATCCTTCTAAGATTGAAGCACTGAAGAGTTGGGTAAGACCTACTAATGTTACAGAAGTAAGGAGCTTTATTGGTTTAGCTAGCTACTACCGTCGATTTGTCAAGGGATTTTCTTCGGTTGCTTCCCATTGACAAACTTGAGTAAGCAGAATGTTCCATTTGTATGGTCGGACGAATGTGAAGAAAGCTTCCAAAAACTCAAGACCTTTTTAACTACGCACAATTCTGACCTTGCCAGTGGAAGGTAAGAATTTCACTGTTTATTGTGATGCATCTTATTATGGGTTGAGTGCAGTGCTAATGCAAGAGAGAAATGTGATTGCTCATGCTTCAAGGCAATTAAAAGTGCATGAACGTAACTATCCGACCCATGATTTGGAGTTGGCTGCGGTCGTGTTTGCATTAAAGCAATGGAGACATTATCTATATGGGGTTAAGTGTGAAGTCTATACAGATCATCGTAGTTTACAATATGTCTTTACTCAGAAAGATTTGAATTTGGGACAGAGGAGATGGATGGAACTACTGAAGGACTATGATGTTACTATATTGTATCACCCAGGAAAAGCTAATGTGGTGGCAGATGCTTTAAGTAGAAAAACAGGGAGCATGGGAAGTCTAGCCCACTTACAAGTTTCTAGACACCCATTGGCTAGAGAGGTTCAAACTCTAGCTAATGACTTTATGAGGCTGGAAGTACTACAGAAAGGAGGATTTTTGGCCTGTGTGGAGGCAAGATCTTCTTTTCTTGACAAGATTAAGGGAAAGCAATTTACTAATGAGATGCTGAGCCGAATTCGAGATATGATATTGCGAGGAGAGGCTAAAAGGAAATAATTGATGAGGAAGGCATTTTGAGAATTAATGGAAGGGTATGTGTGCCCCGTGTGGATGATTTGATCCACACTATTCTTACAGAGGCTGATAGTTCAGGATATTCTATACATCCTGGTGCAACCAAGATGTATCGGGACCTAAAGCAACATTTTTGGTGGAGTAGAATGAAGCGTGACATTGTTGATTTTGTCGCCCAATGCCCGAATTGTCAGCAGGTAAAGTATGAACACCAGAGGCCCGGAGGAACACTTCAGGGAATGCCCATTCCTGAATGGAAGTGGGAAAGAATTGCATGGATTTCGTAGTTGGTCATCCAAAGACATTGGGTAAGTTTGAGTCCATTTGGGTAATTGTTGACATATTAACTAAGTCTGCTCACTTCATTCCGGTTAAGGTAACTTACAATGGAGAGAAGTTAGCCAAACTCTATATCTCAGAAATTGTTCGATTGCATGGGGTTCCAATCTCCATCATATCAGATAGAGGTACACAATTTACTTCTATGTTTTGGAGGACATTGCATGCTGAATTAGGTACTAGGTTGGACCCTAGTACTGCGTTTCACCCTCAGACCGATGGTCAGTCTGAGCGAAAGATTCAGGTTTTTGGAGGATATGCTTCGTGAATGTGTGATAGAATTTGGTGGTCATTGGGATAACTTCTTACCCTTAGCTGAATTCTCATACAATAATAGCTATCACTCAAGTATTGATATGGCCCCACTTGAAGCACTGTATGGGAAGAGATGTAGGTCTCCCATTGGTTGGTTTGATGCATTTGAGGTAAGACCATGGGGTACCGATCTCTTGAGGGAATCATTAGAGAAAGTGAAATTTATTCAAGAAAAGCTTTTAGCGGCTCAAAGTAGGCAGAAGGAATATGCAGATCGAAAGGTTAGAGACTTGGAGTTAATGGAGGGAGAACAAGTCTTGCTGAAGGTTTCACCCATGAAAGGGGTGATGCGGTTTGGTAAGCGATGAAAGCTTAGTCCGAGGTATATTGGTCCATTTGAAGTTCTGAAGCGCGTGGGGGAGGTGGCTTATGAATTGGCATTACCTCCAGGACACTCAGGAGTACACTCGGTATTTCATGTGTCTATGCTGAAAAGATACAATGGGGATGGAAACTACATTATTCGTTGGGATTCGTCGGTTCTTCTTGAGAGATTTGTCTTATGAGGAGGAGCCTGTTTCTATTCTAGATAGAAATCCGCAAGTTGAGATCAAGAGAGATTGCATCCATCAAAGTTTAATGGAAGAATCGGCCAGTTGAAGAATCCACTTGGGAGAAGGAGACTGATATGCAAAAAGATACCCACCACCCCTTTTACAGATTCAGGTACTCTCTCTCGCCCTTGTTTTCTCTTCTTGTGATCGTTTGAGGACGAACGATGTGTAAATTGGTATCTATTGTAACGACCTGTTTAGTCGTTTCGAAATAGCAGAATTACTTTTGATAAAAACTGACTGTGTCGACGGACCACCCGACGGACCGTCATAGTCACGACGGATCATCGAGGATCTCCGTCCCAAAACACTTAAACTCTGAAATTTGGGTACGGGGATCAACTCTCTGAACTTCGCGACGGAATTGCAGCACGGACCGTCGTAGCCACGATGGACCGTCACAGTCCTTTTTACTGAAATTGAGTCTCTGAACTTTGTGACGGACATGCAGGACGACCGTCGCAGGTAAGACGGGCCATCACGAGTGGCGTAACCTGGACGGGTTGGATTTCTTCTAAAGTTTTTAAGGGGCGTTTTGGACTATTCATGCCTATAATTATGAAATTAGTGGGGTAAGTTTGATAATTTAATTACTTGGGGGTTAAAGGAGATAACCTTGAAATAAATAGTGGGTTACTTTTATCATCTTTTATGCTTAATTATATGATAATTAGGTTAAAAGAAAAAAAGTTGAATAACGAAAAATAGAAAGAACAGAGAGAAGAGGGGAGAACAAACGAGAGAGGGAGTAGTGAAGAGGAAAGCAAAGGCATTGAGAAGTAGCTTGCTTGATCACGAATTCTTTGGTGGAGGTAGGTTATGGTTTATGCTAATTCATAGTAAACTCTAAATAGATATTGATATGTATTGGGTGGTATTGTAAAGTCCTCTATATGCTTAATTGTGTTGTTGTATGTTGTAATTACGTAAATGGTGATGGATTATAATGATGATATTGTGGAATCTTAAAAACCTTAAATCCACCCTATTAATGATGATTCATTGACATAAAAGAAGGCTTGATGAACTAAAAGAATGAGGTTAATGGATTGGGTGTCACGAACCGACACGTAGAATTAGGGGATCGGGTATCACGAATTTACACGTAGTATTAGGGGATCGGGTGTCACGAAAGGACACGTAGTATTAGGGGATCGGGTGTCAAAACCGACACGTAGTATTAGGGGATCGGTTGTCACGAACCGACACGTAGTATTAGGGGATCGGGTGTCACGAACCGACACGTAGTATTAGGGGATCGGGTGTCACGAACTGACACGTAGTATTAGGGATCGGAGTGTCACTTTCCGATACAAGAGGAATAAAAGAATGAATCTTGAATTATGGTAATATACTCAATTTAAAGAACCTAATTCCCAAATGAGTATGGTGTGGAGGCTTGAGCCCTCATAGATGTACTTGGTGTTGTTGCCAAAGGGTTTTGTACTTGTTGTTGTCACCTGTTGAGTGATGTAGTTGATTTTATATTATTACTTGATATATATTGCTTTCAATTTTGAGTTGACCGATGATACCTACTCAGTACGTGTTCCTTGTACTGACCCCTACTTGTATTTTCCTTTTTGTTATTTGTGGAGTGCAACAAACGTGCCATCAACTTCAACTCGTCCGCAACTCTAGCCAGTCTTCAGTATATCAGAATTCAGGGTGAGCTACTGTTCCTAGCTCGGACTTGATTCTTTCCATCACGTCTTGATATCTTGAAGTTCGGACATGGACCATCTCGTTACTTATTTTAGTTTCTTAAATACTCTTAGAATTAGAAATTTGAGGATAGATGTTCTTTGTGTGATGACTTCCAGATTTTGGGGATAATAGTTGTCGAACTTTAGAAGTGTATTTATTGGTTATATTAATGAGTTTTAAGTCTTCCGCATTATATTTTGTTCATTATGGTTGAAATATTAGTAAATGTTGGAGTTTAGAATTGTTGGTTCGCTCACATTATAAGATAAGTGTGGGTGCCACTCGCGCTCGTTTTGGGTCAATTATGTGATTTAATGTTGCTTGAGTTGTTTATGTTACAGTGGGGGATACTACATGATCCTACCAGTATATTGTGATTATGTACTAATACTATAGTTTCTCCAAATTTTTTTAGTGCAACGTATCTTCACCCGACTAATTGACAAACCTCGCTAAGAAGATAAGTAATCATTTCTTCGAATTCAAGGGTGAGCCCATTCTCTCGGGCTGTCATGACATTCTCTTTCGTCTATGTAAACTATTTCAAAACTCAAACATTTGTTCTAGTTAGTTGAATAGTTCATTTATTTGGAGATGTATCCCTTCTTGTCTAGACTTATTGATCTTATTAGACGTTTTGGTACATTGACTTTTAGATTCTAGGCATTTCAATTCGATATTTTTTAGTTAATTAACGTGCTTCAGTAACTTAGTTGCTTTGCTATTTGTTTAGTTGCTTTGTTTGGGTTGGAGTAATGGTTCTCCGATCGAAGGGTTAGTCTTGGTACTAATGTGTTATTTGGCCTGGGTTCTATTTATTCATATGTTAAATGAGATTTCCTTCAAGTTTGATATTATTCTATTCATGTTTCTACACCCATTGGAGAATCATTCATAGTCATCCATGCTTATCGTGTTTGCCCTATTTTGTTTATGGTATATCAGATTTTGGTTGATTTAGTGAGTTTGTCTATGATTGACTTTGACATAATCTTAGGCATGACTTGATTGTCCCCCAAATATGATGTTCTTACGTTTAATACAAAGTGTGTAACTTTAGAAATTCCGGGAGGTGAAAAGTTAGAGTGGGAAGACGTATACAAGCCTAAGTAATATAACATTATATCCTCCATTTGGGGTTGTAAATTAGTAGAGCATGCATGTTTGGCTTATTTGTCTCATTTTAGGAATGTGAGAATGAGACTCCATCTATGTAGTCTATTCATGTTGTGTCCGAATTTAAAGATGTTTTTCACAATGGCTTGCCTGACATGCCTCTAGATAGACATATATATATTTCTGCATTGATTTAGAGCTTTGTACACACCCGATGTCTATCCCTCCATATCGCATGGCTACGGCAGAATTAAGAAAGCTTAACGTTGAAATCTAAAGCGCCTTCCTGTAGGGCCGTGGGGCGCTGTGCCTCCCATAGCCTCATAGGACAATCTTTATCCGTAGGGCCTTGGGGAGGCGCGCCAGCCATAGCGCCCAAAATTGGCCTCAGAAGTTTGGGGCCTTGCGCTCCATACATCTTTCAGCGCCAAAGAGGCCATTTCATCCTATTAATTCCCCACTCTTTCATACTAGTTCCTAAGTTATGTACCAATATTTCATAGTTATTTGCAACACTCTAAGCTACATCGAAACATCACAAAATCATTCATAAACATGAGATCATGAACCTTGAATCAATAATCTAATTCAAGAAAAGTTAAGATCAAACTCAAAGAACATAATAATCAAGTCTAAAATTAAGAAGAAAGTTATGGAAAGGTTCTTAGGATTTTTCAAAGGTCTTTAACAACATTTTAGCGTTGTGTTAAGACTCAAGTTTCAATCAAAGTAAAGAGTAAGAAGTTGAGTTCATTTCTCAAGATATATAAGGGAACTAAGTATTCCCTAAGAGTTTATCAATGTTTTCACATTTAAGATAAGAGAAAACTAAGATTTCCAAAATAGCTTTGAGCAAGAAAGGAGAACATTGGATCCAAGAGAGCTTTTTAAAGATAAGTGTTACACAATTATCTCAACCCTAAGAAAGGAAGTTGATTTTAAAAGCATGAGCTAAAGTATATTTTGGGATAAGTATAGAGCACGATGTATGAGAGTTCATTTTAACTCAAGTCTCCATGAAAACCATGTAGCCATCATGAGTATAAAGGGGTCATACTTTTTATATGATCACGTAAGTTGATCTAGTGGATGCACTAAGTAAAGTAAGGTCCTATACCAATGGTAAGATATAGAATGGTCCTTGGCAACGTGAGGTAAAACATTTTACCATCACGTAAGCTCGTAGTGATGGTTGTCAGTTAGAGAATCTCCCACAGAAACTATATTCCTTTGGTATATAAGTAAAGTTAAGTTTGTTATTGCATTTCTTTAACAAACTTACTTGTTTACAGTGTTTTACAAGTCATGTGTGTGTGTGTGTATATATAAAAATTGGATGTGTCTTTATTGCATTATATAAAGTTCAACACTTCATGAGTTGAGAATAACCAAGGTAACTGTTTCTTCTTACTCTTTTCAGGCTTAAGTTTTGTTAGCATTCCAACTCGCATATTCGTATATTCAATGTACTGATGCCAGTAAGCCTGCATCGTATTAAAATGCAGACGCACGTATCCAGAATCAGCACCCAGCGCCTCGTTGATCCAGTCTGAGCACTCAAAGTCAGTGGTGATCCTCCGTGCATCCGGAGGACTCATTTATTACTTTCCAATGTTTTCATTTATAGAATGTTGTAGGATTTGTCCCAAAAATTCATCCTAGTAATATAGAGGCTTCATAGAAAGATAGTCTGTGAGATAATTAGATTTCACTCTCTCATTATTTTGCTTTACAAATATTCTATTTTTAGACATACGTGTTGTTTTGGATATGACATTTATTTAAGTTATTTTATGAGAATTTTTCTCGTTTTATGATTATGTTAAGTATTCCATTGAATTAAGTAAGCCAGAACAAAGGTTCGCTCAAGTCCATCAATGGTCGGTGGGTGCCAATCATGTCCAGGGTGTAGGCTTAGGGTATAAAAAATGTATTAGAAAGTAACTGATTAGTAGTATTATATTAGTACTGATCACCTTTGTTTGACTGACATTTTATTATTAGAAAGAAACTTTTAAAAAAACAAATCATAAGCCTTTTAAAACATTAAATATATGTTTAATTTGTTGTATTCGATAATATATTTGTGTTTTTCGCATATCATTCAATGCCTAGTATGAAAAGTAGAAAAAACATTCAAGATAAGGATGATCATAGTTCAATAGGTATCAACCAAAAGAAATTAAGTCTTTTTTATCTATAGCATCTAAAGGAACACTTAAGCATTCCTATAAAAAGCGTGAAAATTTAAGTTAGTATACAAAGGAAAAAATGAAGCTATCTACGCATGTTGACTCTTTCCATCATCTCCTCTTCGGTTCACAAAGATTCCATTTTGTTACATGATTTAATATATGATTAATGGAGATATCAATAACATAGGGGAAACTCTTTTTTTTTCCTATGGATGAAGATGAGTTATTTGATGTCATTAAAGGTATTGTTTTCTGTTGTATTCGGAAACCATTTCTTGTATATTGTTTTATATGTAATTGTAAAATATTTTATTCGTCTTCTCCTACTAAATGTCACCATACCATTATTAATGATTCTTTTCTAAGGAAATTTTGACTCTGAATTTATCGGTGATATACCGTTCATGCTTGGAAATGTATGACCTGATCAAATTGAAACCTCGTTGGAAGATGCTAATGTTTTTCTTGCTGAAACTCAGGCTGACGTCTCTCACTTTTGTCCCCTATCTCTTGGTTTTGAGAATCGAATCTCGCCAATATTTTGGCTACCACTATGGTTCCACGAAAGTGATCTCTTACCAAAATATTTAACAGAGTTATATTTGTTGCTTATTGTATGCTGAAGAAGATCAATACAAATTGGGTTCTATGGGTCCGCGAACACATGGTTGAATGTTTTGATGATACTAAATCCATGGCAAGCTTATCCTATGAATTCTTATCTCTAGTGGATCTCTCTGACTACATCCTACATTGATTGATGCTACCTATGATACTCAAAAATTTTCAAGAATATATTGTGTTGATTATCGAGAAATGGTACAAGAAGGAGTTTATTCAATCAAGAGATGATACAACCCGGGCTACTAGAATCTTTGCTGACACTGCAGTATTGCTCGTCAAGGAGGCCGAACACATCAATATAAGGCTCAACGCTCTTGAAATCCATATGCAGGTTTTACAAGATGCCCTTGGAAAATTGCTTCAACTCCACAAGGACTCCAGTATCGACATTGGAAATATTCGCCTTGAGATGGGTGGACTTAAGAAGGATGCCTCTCATTCTATTAACATTATTCTGGGAGAAGTCAACTCCATAAAACAGGATTTGACTCTGCTAATAATCAACTGGATGTTACTATGAACACTTCATATCGATCTTTCTATACGACTTTTGAGAAAGCTCTTACCACTTTTTGCCCGAATATTGTCAACACTCTGACGTATTTTCTCATGAACCGTTAATAATATGAGAAGCATGAAGTCTTGAAAACATTACGGATAAACAACACAAAGTCAACGATCAAATCAAACAAAATCCAGTATGGATTTACTAAGAAAAGATAAAAGCAAGAGATCTTCAATCACACAGAACAAACGGCTAATCAAGAACAAGATATATACGCTGATCAATCAACCACAACTAATGGAAAAGATTAACAAATCAGCCAAATTTAAGGAAGAACAAACAATATCTCAGGAAACCATCAAACAAATGAAGGAATTGATTTAATTATGTACAAATGTGATATGGACATATTTCAACAAATCTATTCAACTAAATCAAGGGATCAACCAAGGATCCTTGATTTCCAACTCGTTGAGTTTTTGAATAGAGCATCACCTCTCACGGCTATTTAAACCTCTCTCTGTCATATATAAAAAGTAAGAAACTTCTCTTAAGCTTATATTACACAACTGAAAAGAAAAGAGAGAGAAAGATTTTGAGTGTAGGTTTACCAGTAGATGAAGTGTCAAGATAGAATTATGATTTGTATATCAGACAGGACCAAGTTAAGGAAACTTTGTACTTCTCAAGACTAACTTCAAATTCTCTAAAGGAAACCCTTTGAAACCTAAGGGGACTTGACTAGGCACCACAACAATAATCTGAACCTGTATAAACATCCTATGTTATTTATTTTCTACAAGATATTTTACTGTTTCTTCATTCTACTAACTTGCAGGTGAGACGACTGACCATTATAGGTAGCCGACTAAAAAATAATTTTATTCACCCCTCCCTGTATATACCATAGTTCCAAAGGTATGTCGAGTCTTTCCATCATCACCTCTTTGGTTCTCAAAGTTTCCATTTTATTGTGTGATTTCATATCTATTGCAGGAAGATATCAATTAGATCGCCGCAAATCTTCTATGAGGTAAGTTGTGTATTGAACAGTGTCAAAATATTTGCATGGTATTGTGCATGTGTTCTTGTTTGTTTTTTCATTCATTTTCCCACTTTTATGCTAGGAAAATAGGCTTAGGGATATCTGGTGTAATTAAAGTGGACACAATACCATTCTGATAATTCATATGTCAAATATTTTTCAGTTGATGATAATGAGCTCTTTCTTTTTCTTGTGGGTGGAGATTAGTTCTTTGATGTAATTGAAGCCATTGTTTTTTTGTTGTATTCTGGAAACCATTTCTTGTATATTGCTTTATATGTAATTTTGAAATATTTGATTTGTCTTCTGCTAGTAAATGTTAGCATTTTATAATAAGACGTGGGGTTCTCAAGTTATTTAATTTTTCTCTTATATTCTTATAGCAACAATTACCATATCGACTACTGTAAAACCCTATAAATTTACTCTAATGGCATATAATTATAAAAGAATCAAGAACGTGAATTTTTTTTAATATTGTACTTTTATTCTAAAAGTAAAACTTATGAATTACTATCCTATTACCAACAATTTTTTAAAAATCAATATTTATTTACCAACTCATTTTCTTTACATTACTAAAATTATGAACCAGTTACTAACGAAGATTTTTGTGACTGAACTTTCCAACTGATTACTTACAATATTTAAATTGTAAACAACCAAATTAACTAACCTATTTGCTATCCGTTAGTGAAGATGCTAACTGGATACCAACCAGATTTTTGTTGCTAAATTTGCCAACGAAAATGTTAGAGCCAATTTTTATAAATTACCAACAAAATCTTCTGGTGGTTACCAACAAATTTTTTCTTAGTAAGTTTACCAATGATTATAATTTATTGGAAAAATTTACCGATAAACCTTTTAGAAACACTTTGATTTTCGTAACGTAACCGTTAAGTAAATCGATTTAACAACTAATTTGATAGATTTACCTACATATATTTTTGTTGATAATCATGCCTTATTTTGTTGTGTAAGTCATAATAAATTCATAATCTAGAAATCATATATTTGCTTCAACCTATCATTACATATATAAAAAAATAATTCATAGGCAAGTTGGCCAAAACACAGTTCGAATAAGGTAAAACAAAAATAAAAAAAGGAAAAACCCAAATTAACTGTATTTTATAAATCATGGAAGAAATAGTTGAGATTAACAATTATTATCTTCCAAATTTTTCCAAATATTATCTTTATTTTTCTAATTGAAAAGAAATCTCCACACATTACCTATTAAAATTATAACAGACCAAAAAAATCGAACTCCTATAATTTTCTGTTATTTTTTTTTTCTATATGCACACTAAATAAAAAATCAAGAAACCAAGGTATTTTTTGTTGTGTTTTTATTGCTGTTGATATGCTTTTTTAAAATTATATGGTTTGCATGCAAATAATGGAATGTATACGTTTACAATTAAGGAAAACAATATTTGATTTTGTTTCCTTTTTATTAATTTTTTTTTGCAATGTATAAAAGAAATATGATTGATCTGATAAACTACAAGCTAGGATGAAGAGTGTTTTGACACGAAAAATTTACAAAAAACTATTCAAAGATGTCATAATTATTAAAAATAGTTTTTCATTGATGTGAAAAAAATGAAAATCATTTTAATTAACTTCCTTTTTAGGGTTTAATTTTTTTTTATTTTAAGGATGCTGATAAATTATTTTTTCTTTTGATTTCAAAATCATGGAGTTTAGATTTTCTTTGTTACGGTCTTTTCTATGTTTATTTTATTGCTCGTCAAGGAGGAGTTATCGAAATAATTTGTCAATCATTGTCGCCTGCGGTTGGTATCTTCCAACTTAAAAAGTGATATTACTGATAAATGTGCTTTTTGTAAATTTTTGGGTTTCTGTTGTCTAAAATGAAAACGATGATTTTGATAAATATGTTTTTGTAATTTCACGATCTAGAAACTTAATTTTCTTTTTCCTTTTTCCAATATTTTTTAAAAGATTAATTAGAATGTAACTGTTGGGGGGTTCATTATTTTTTGATTGAAATTTTAATTTATTTTCTAATTTCATTCTTGTATGATAGGTGACAGTCAATTTTGATCCTTAACTATCTCGACACTATTATTCTATAGAAATATATTTTGAGTTTTAAATGTTAGTACATTTTGTCTGAAAATAAATATTATTTAATATGCATACTTTATAAAAAATATTTTTAAAAATATTTTTGAATTACTAATAAATTCTTACATAATTATTTTGCTGAAATGTTTAAAAATTTAAGTGAGTTTAATTAAATATAAAAAAACATTATAATTATATAGTATTTTATTTAGATATCATCTCTTCAATTTCCCCCAAAGTCATTTAAATCGTATCTTATTCTATTCTATTTCCATTCAATTTTAGTCTATTCAATACCAAGTGTATTTCAAATATATCCACTCTTCCGTTTCAATTCTAGCTATTTTTTATTGCAATTTTATGATTTTGAGATTTAGTCTTATAATCTGGAGCATTCATCTTTTGATATTGAATTTCAGCCCCTCATCTCTTTAATAATTAATGGTTTAGATTCACCCATCCTTTCGTTTCTCTTTGATATCAAAAGACCTAAACCCTGACTATTCCATTTTTTGTACTCTTCCTCGCCTCCCTCTCTAGCCGCCGTCTCTACCACCTTTTCTCTCCACCAATGACTCTCTCTCCCCCCTTGCCTCTTCTCCTCTATCCTCCCTTGTCTCTCTTTCCGGCAATGGACAGTAGCTAGGCGAGGAAAACAGCATCTTCGGTAAGTCCACCAATCGCTGGCTGCCTCTGTTTCTCTCCTCTGCTTTCTCTGGTGTGGCTGACAAAAGCAACCGGCCATACAAGCAATGAAACAGTAGAAACCAAGAGACTCCGGTGATGGCAGCAGTGCCAGAAGCTCCATCCGGTTGAAACGTAAACAACAACAGCAGCAATCATCTCCTGCACAAAATCAACAGCCAGCCAGCGAAGAACATCACCAACCAGACAACCTCTGGACTGCGTGCTCGGGAAAAGCCAGCAGCCAAAGGACACCAGCAGCGGCACCCAGTCTCCTGCCTCCTCTCCCCTTTCTTATTTACGGACAATATCTCTGAACAAGTGAACAATGCGAACTCCGGCGAAGCTTTTGAATTTTTGAAACTCGTAAAAATACGGCTATTTAACCGATCCGTGCGGGTACATTTCTTTTAAAATCATTATCTCATCTTAGAAATTTTGATTCTTCTTCTTATATGCAATGTGATGAATGTTCTAAGCATGATTGGTGTAAAAGTTCTCTTAGTTTTAAAATTGTACTACCAGTTATGACATTGTGATTTTACAAATTCTTTATGTGTGATAGAAAGTAATATTATAGTGTCCTTCATGTGCTTGGTGGTCTTTATCGCTTAGCTCATTGTCTGTTTCACAAGAATATTGAGTGGAAGTTTTCCCTTGTATATTTAACAATACCTTGACTGTCAATTCATTGTTAAAGTTGCTAAGTATGGTTATGAAATCACAAATTATCTTGATGAGATGTCCCTATTATTTATTACCTCCAATAATGTCATTTAATCTCTTTAATTGATGCAGGAGTCGTAATAATTGATGCACATTTACGGTGTTGTGCTAATTCGGACATATTTCATGTCTCTTGGGCAAGGTAAATTTTGCTTATTATTTTATTTATTAATGTTAATTGATCATAATTTTCTTCAATCAAGTTGAATTGATTCTCAGTTGTTATATTTTAGCAAAACTATATTTGATTGGGCCAAAAATAATTTAAAATGATATTACTTATTTGGTTTTTCTTTAAATAAGGTAAATAAAATGTGATTAATCCTAAATAATTTCTTGCTATATAATATATTCCCTCTCCTCCACCATATAAGGAGATGCCTTCATTCTCATTAGGATAGACTTTCACAATCAGAAAAAGGCTTAGAGGCTTACACTTAGCAATTATCAAAAATTCTCTCTACTCTAAAGAAAAGAATGAAAACATAAGTCTTGTAAACTCTATGAGGGCTCTCCAATCAGTTTTGTTGTGTTCAATTCAAATAGTTGACTGTGTTTGTCTTCGTTGCTGATAAATACTTCTTCTTTAACAGGTTAGTTTTTCCTCCATTAGTTTAAATTTAATCTTGCATTATTACGTCGAATGTTGTTGTGCGTTGGCATGAACGAAAGGAAGCTCTCGAGTTAGTTTGTGCTCTTCCTCTCTCTATGTGAGATGATGTCTATGACTATTCTTTATTTGTTTGGATCTTTCTCTGTGTGTGTGCGCACGTGTGCGTGTGCGTGTTCTTGTGCGTTTTCGTGTGCGTGTGCATGTGCGTGTGTGCCTGTGTGTGGTGTGTGGTGTGTGTGTGTGTGTGTTCTTTACATTCTCTTATTTTATGTGTATAACTCTAACTCTCTATTATATATGAAATATTGGGGGATCCTTCAAGGGAAAGGAAATTACATGCTAATTATTTCTCAATTATTTTACTACGTGTGATTGCTATAATATCTTCTTATGTGTAAATTACTTGAAGAATGCAAAAATATTATAAAATCTCTTAAATAATAATATAATATTAACCATTGGTTTGTACTTGTCTTACGTAACATCCACCGGGTGGAATAAATATTCCCTAAATGAGAAAAATGTAGTAAATATTTGTTTTTAAATAATATTAGACTTCATGCATATACAACCTAATGTTGCATAAATTCTGACTCTTTGTTCACTTAATAATCTTTTTGAATGCTACTATGTTTAGAGATCCTGTTTATGATGTAACAATTAATTTTGGTAACTCATCTAAGGGCATATTTTGCGATATAAAAATCAACGTATATGCTTTAACGCTATCTACAAAATAAATCATTTTTATAAGTGTTGCATATTAATATTGGCATGTTAACTCATTTATCATATGTTCCGGCTTATGGTTACATATTTCCTTACATACAGATTGATTAATAATCATAACTGTAGGAATTATGCAATATGTGTGACCTTTGAATCATTTAGAATCATGTTCTTAGGTATTATTATGTATTTCAGCATGTTGAAATAATATGATAATTCTCTATGTATTTGATACAAACTCATAACTATTTCTGTGTCACAACGATTTTTGGCCACTTAAAATAATTAATTATATTCTAGCATGTTAAATAACTGAGTTACTTTTATGCCTTTTCTTTCACCGTAGCTTGACATTTTATGTAAATGATAAAAATTAATAACCCATCTTACCCTCCGACATGCTAGTTTGCTTCGTAAATAAACTGTCATCTAATCTTAAAATAAATTAATCCTAACTGTATATATCTGCTACCTTTAATTCTTGCCACATAAAATAAGATGCTAAATCTTTCTCTGCATGCTCATCTGCCCTATACAAATATGTCAGTACATAAATTCTGCGTTTTGAATAATGTTTTGCCACTTAAAACAAGCATTGACCCTTGTAATATTATGTTTGTTAATATTATTTTATTACTTTTTATTTAGTCATTATTATAATGGTTTTTGTTTGCATACATACCTAACATGAGATCTTCACAACTGTATGTATTTGAAAACATGTTTAATATGATTTAGAGGTGATGTGAGATTTATGTGCTAAATGCTAGTCCTAATTGTTTGACTTGGTGTCTAGGGGGCCAATTATGAGCATAATTTTTTCATTTAGTCTAAAACCTCCTTAAATAGTAGTCCAATGCCTCTGGTACATTAAGCCGGGGTTCTAGGCACCTTTTAGGACGTTATGCATGTGATGGTGGGGTGGGAGTACTTTAGGCCCTACAGATATGATGACATTGCCTCGTGAAGTAAACGACAAACATCTAATTTTTCATTCTCAATATAGAAGCCGAGCATTGATTCTTAAAGTATTTTAGAGTCTCCCTTCCCTTTTTCCTTTTTATGTGTTTTATTTATATTTATTTAGAATGGTTTACTATATAAAATAAAATTTTGGCCTTGATTATTTAATCGTGTAATATCTGTCACCTCTCTTTTCCCTTTATTATTTGCTTAATATTTGTTTTGTTTACATTATGTTCTCATCTAGTCTGCATACTTAAACAATTAAATAAAATAATAATGTGTTTTATATTATTTATCACCTAGCTGGCATGTTTAAATTGAATTACCTGAATGAAGTGACCTACTTGCTACTTTTAACCCACATAAGTTGCATGAGATACGATTGGGATCCACATTTCGACACCTGGAGAGATACCTAAAACCTTCTCCTCGAGGTAATTTTAACCCTTATCCTGATCTCTGGTTCGTTTAACTTAGTGTGATGTAGTTATGTTAGGTGGAGACTCCTCAAAACATTTAGAATTCCAAAAAGAGTTGTTAGGTCATGATTAAAACACATTTTGCAAAAAATAGAGCGCGACAGTGACGAATTTATTGCCTTTGTTCCTATTAAACACTACTATATTTTTATGTATTATTAATTTGGGATTTTATGATTAGAAGAGGTGAGTTTTGCAATATGGTTCATTATTTTTCTCTTTTCTTTCTTTTCACTTTTTATTTGTTAATTCATTATATATTTTATTTTGGTGAAAAAAAAAATTTTTTATATCAATTTTTAATTGAATTTGATTTATTTATGTTTGATATTTTTCTTATAGTTTGCAAGAATTGCATAATGAGGAAGGTAAAAGAAGAGAAACTGCAAGTTTGTTTAAAATGCAATACATATTGTCCCCTCACAAAAAATCAGGTGTGTCCTCTAATTCTAATTTTTTTTTTGTCTTTTAATACTGTTGAATTATTATATGTTGTGATTTTTCTCTTTTTTCTCTACTTCTAATAAGTAAATTTTATTTGAAAAGATAAAAAAATTGTATAAGATTAGGTTGAACATAGAGAGTCATATTCTTCCTTCGTCCTATTTTATGTGAACGTACTATTGTTTAGAGAATCAAACAATTTTTTTCTTTGATTGTAGTTTTAACAAAAAAAAAATTGAATAATATATTATCTTGACATACAATATTTTTTTAATATTAAATTATTTTTTTAAAAAAAGTTTTGAAGTATTTGAACCGAATCAATAGTGAAATTACTTATTTTGACTTTCTTATGTTTACTATAGGCTTAATATTTCAGAAGAAAAATAATTTTCTAATGAAACCACAGATTATTCTTCTGTATGTTTATGGTATTAAAGTTCTTTTTATTCATATGTTAATGAAATATAATATGTACTTAAAGAAACCAAGTTAAGGTTGTATCAAAATTTACCTATACACCACTCATTTGTAAAATGTAAAAGCAACCATTGTCGTTTGATATTGACTTTATTTTTCGATAATTATTTATACTATGTTTATCCTATTACATTTTTAAAGTTTGTTATTATTTGAGGAATCAAATGATTTCTTTTATAAATATTTTGATTTATTCGCTTATTTATTGTGGCCCTTTTTGTGTATACATTTTTACTTTAAAAAGTTGAAGAATTTATGTCTGAATTCCTAGTCAAACTAATACATTTTAATCATTGTACTCCGTACCATTTAAATTCATTCAAGATAAAGAAGGTATATATTATAAGTAAAATTTTCAAATACAAGTACAAGATTTTGACTCTAGGCTTATGTCAATAAGAATATAAAACTATAATATCATTCATCTGTACGGATAAATGTGTGTGAAAAATAAATGATACAACTTCATATAATGGTTAGTTTTTGGGCCTGATCACCAAGTGTAAGAGATCAGAGACAATATGTCATGTAAAAGAAGATAATTTATTGAGCATGAACAAATTGAAAAATTCAAAAAAGGCAAACCCAAAAAATTCGCTCCTAAGGATATTACTATGAATAGAAGTCCTGACATGATCATTGATACTCCACTATCACCTCCTCATTTGCTCTTGCTGCTACAAGTTTTAGCAGAATGTAGAAATCAATTCCTTAGATCGTAAATGCTATATTACTTGTTGATCATGATCAAGTTTCTAAGGAATACATCATATCAAGTAGTACTAGAAGGGGAAGAGGTAGAGACATAGGTAGAAGAAGAGTTTGTTGATTTGGAACTTGATCACCAACAAGTGGTTTAGTATTTCCTGTAGAAGATATTGAATCATCATTTCTCCTTGATTTTGTAGAAACAACAACAGGAGAAGGAGGAGGGGCTGGTGAATTATCCACGAGCATGTCAGTAATATAATTAATAAAAATATCTTTTACTTGGGAATATGTGTCTGATCCCTTACATTGGTGATCTGGCATTAAAATTAATCATTATAAGGAAATGTTGTTCAATTCCTTTAAGGATATGGCTTAGAGTCATATTTTTGTAGTTGTATTTGAAAATTTACTTATAACATGTGAAATTATAATGTTTGAAATTATGAATTTTGATATAAAATCATTAAATTTATAAAAATAAAATGTGTGTAGATTTGAATTCTACACTAAAAGCACTCCAAAAAACAATTCTAATGAATCAAAATTTGTTTCGCAAAATATTGTTGGACACCAAAAAAAAATACTTTAACATTAAATAGTGTGCATGGAGTATAAACAATGTATCCATAACTTAAAAAAAATATTATTTGGTTCCCCAAATAGTAACTCATACACTATAAAAAGAGATAACGAAGTATATAACTTTATTCGTTCCACTTTATGAATACTATTTTTATGATTTTTCAATAAAACTTACTTGGTGGAAGCTAATAAAAATATACGTCAGTGTAAATAGCAAACCAAAGTATTTTAAGTGGAGAAAAATATATACCTGATTTTCTACAAGGGGGCAATATCTAAATCCATATTGCATTCTGGACAAACATCCCGTTTTTCTTTGATATCTTACTCGTTATGCATTTGTTGCAAACTGTTAAAAAATATTAAACTTACGTTACTCAAATTTCATAGAAAAAACCCATTAAATAAATTAAATTTGTCATGTAATTAATTTCTATTTTAATTATTACATGAGAATTTCTTTAATTTAAGTTTTTTTTAAAAGTATATTTGATTAATTTATGTTTAATATTTCTTTAACTGTTTGCAATAAGTGCACAATGAGGAAGATATCAAAAGAAAATGGGGATGTTTGTCAAGAATGCAATATGAATTTAGGTGTTGCCCCCTTGCAAATTTTATATATATCAGTAAGTAAGTCTTATTGTAAAAGAATGAAAATCATATTCATAATGTTGAATGTAAAAACTTATATAATTTTTTCTTCTCATTTAAATTTGGGCATGTTACTATCTGGGGAGTCAAATAACATTTTTGTTGACTATAGTTTTCTCCCAAATAAAAATCAAAATATTTGAATTATTTACTATACTGACTTGCAATATTATTCGAGTAATTTCAAATATGCATTTTGAATTTTTAAATTTGTACTATTTGTACCTGGGTTATTTAAAAGCATAATGTGGGATGAAACTGTACAGAATCATAACTAGTGTCATATGGCCTTGACCAAAGCACTTATGTCATTCTGGCTGTAGAGGAGAAGCTATCATTTTAAGTTTAAGGATTCTAAAGTGATTTTTTAAAAATAAACAAATTAGTTTATATGGTTATGGATACATTGTTTATACTCCTTTCATCCTATTTTCTATTAAATCGTTACTATTTGAGCAGTCCAACATTTTTAATAAACATATGTTTGTTCATTAACTATGTTTATTTCGAGTATTTTTCGTGTAGTTTTTAAATCTATAATCATTTCATTTTTATAAATTGACGAATTTATATTAAAAATACATAGTTTTCATGCCTTACAATTTTACATATCATAATGTAACACCCCGAGCCTAAACACTGGGTATGGCCGACACTCGAAGACCATTGCTGGTCTCGAGATAACCTTTGGCCTTGCTTACAAAGTGGAAGACTTGAACACAAGAGATAACTCATCAATTAACTTAAAAGTAATACTTTGACAAAGTGAGAACTCATGTCTGAAACGTTTAGAACTGAAATGAATAACACTAAAGAACAATTCTATCTGTCTATGAAGCCTATAATCAAATAGGGATGTTGGGACAAGACCCCCAGTTATCCTAACAACTGAAAAATGAAATAATGCGATAAAAGATGTCCTCTATAATGTAAGGAGGCTCAACAACGGACTCTGAGATGCTCACTTGATAAATGGTGATCCTGGTTACATGCGTCAGCATCATAAGACCATGCATGCAAACTGACATTAGTACATTGAATGTACGAGTATGCGTGTTTGAAAGATAAACAAGACTTAAGCTTGAAAAGGATGTTAAGGGAACACAAACCTTTGCTCTTCTAAACTCAATGAAAAACTTAACTCAATATAAAGCAATAAGACACATGCAATATATAGAAATGTTGTATGACAATGTAAATACTTAGTTAAAGAAAATTTAATAACAAACTCAACTTTACATAAGTAATGAAGCAACTAGTTTCTGTTGAATCTAATCGACAACCATCACTATCAGCCTAAGTGGAACATAAAATCTTGCCTGCTAGAACTATCGTATAATTTTTCGTTAGATACAACTACTTAACTTAGTGGATCTCTAGCTCAAATAAGTGATTATCTAAAAATATAACCCTTTAATATCCATGATGGCTACATGGTTCATGCAGACATGAGTTCATATTAACTCGCATCCCTATATGGTGCTCAATACTACTCCCACAAATATACTTAACTCATATTTTTTCAAAAAAACTTCTTTCTCTAGGTTGAGATAATTACTCAACATTTAGTTTAAAAGCTCTCTTGGAATCGATGTTTCCTTTCTTGTTCAAATGTGAAGAAAAATATGAACCCTTAGGGAACACTTAGTTCCCATATAACATTTGAGAAATGAACTTAACTTATTACTCTTCTAAACTTGAAAATTGAGTTTGAAAAGCTAACTTAAAACGTTACTAAAGACTCTTGAAAACTTTAAAGTACTTTGCTTTGACTTTCTTCTTAACTGATAGACTTGACTCTTGACTTTTTTGATATTGATCTTAACTTTCCAAAAAACTGAATTATGAATTCAAGGTTCATGATCTCATGTTTATGGATAATTTCATGATATATAGATGTACCTAAGAGTTTTACAATCAACTAGGAAACATAGCTAAATCACTAGGGAACTAGTACGGAAGGTTGAGGGAATAATTAAGAGAATTGGCGACCCTTGTGCTCTGAAATGCGTGGGGCGCCAGGACTCAAACATCAAAGATTTGGATGGGGCGTTCTTGCTGGCGCGGTGATCAAGGAGACAACGGAAAAAGACATTCCTTTTGGGGCTCTAGGAAGCGCGACACACCTGGGCTATCCCAAGGCATTCTCTGACTTTTCTCCTTCATTTTTCATTTCTAAACCCTCCAAATTAAAATTTCATGGTTCTTTCCCCAAACTCTTTGGATAACTAGTACTTTAAATGTACAATATATTTAACCAACAATTACAGCTGGAAACATAAATCAAACCATCAAGAAACTTCAACAACCGAACCATCAAGAACTCGACGAAACGTTCAACAATGTTCTTGAAGAACTTATTTTCTTAACATTCAAAACATGAATTCGCTTAAGTAATTTAAGTTGGCATGTGGCTGAACTAACCCAACATTATGTGATCTCACATTCCATTTCAGGGATCACCCTTGAATAATTCCAGACGCAAAGCTTGAGCTTTCTTGACGATTCTTGATTTCTCTCCTCTTTTATCTTCTTTTTTCTCTTCTCCAAGCCCTAGTGTGAATTCCTTTTTTTTATAAACAGAACACAGGTTAGGTTAGACCGAAATTAACTTCTAAAAAAGAATTAATTTAATTGTGTAAGGAAAATACAATTTTTGCCTTCCTAAATCCGGATTAGGCATTCCTTAATCCAACAACCCATCTTCCGAAAGTCATAACTCACTTATCCGGACTCGGAAACTCACAAACTCCGCGGTGCTGGAATGATCATTATAAGGGATTTTCAACCATATATGTAACTACTACTTATTCATCCTGAGCTTGAAGTTATTATCATTTGAATTTTCCCAAAACATACTTTTATAACTTATTTGATATATCCATATTTTCTTATTCCTTCCAAAAATATGTATTTTTAGATTTTATACTATTTTCGAGTTCATTCTAGTTGCGAAATATTACAATATATCAACCTTGGGAACATTCGTCCTCGAATGAGGTTACTCTTACTTGACTTGAGGTAGTAACATCAACTTCAAACACACACAAGCACTTGTAGCCAAACGTGATGCTTACTAAAATATGGATAGTACTTAGAAGAAACTTTGTGCCTTGGTCTACACTTTTTTCCGGATTTAAACAAATGCAAATATCTCTTCTTCATGTCCTCTTCAGCTTCAAAATTTGCCCTTTAACAAATTGGTTCTTCCAAAGTACCTTGATTAATGCTGTTTCTTTTGCTCTCAACTTCCGAACTTGGCGATCTAGGATTTGCACTAGAATCTCCTCTTAAGACAAGTTATCTTTGATCTCAATATTCTCAGCTAGAATGATAAGGGAAGGATCTCCCATGCACTTCTTCAAAAATGGAAAAATAAAACACCATATTGACCGCAGCTAACTCTTGTGATAGCTCCAACTCATAAATTACTTTTCAATCCTCTTGGAAATTCTATATGGACCAACATAAAAAGGAGTAAGTCATAACAACAAAAAGGGATATAGAGGCAATTAAAAATTAAATTAGCGTCCATAAATACGGTCACTATAGACATTACCATCCAATATTCTTTGGCCGCTATATTGAGGGTCGGCAAAGGCTTTTGAAGCCATTTGGACCAAAGCTGGTAAAGTCATGCTCTTTTCCCGCTAAAAACTCATTTGATTTACTGGCAATTGGTTGTAGCAATTAAAAAGTCTAAAAAGTCCAATCCAAAATGGCTAGTTTTCTCATGTAAAGCACATTTGTATAGAAAGTAAAACCAAGTAGATTGTTGCTAAAACACATTTGTTCTAGTGGCAATGGCTTCGACAATTAAGATGGTTGTTAATCCAATAAAAAAAGTAGTTATACATTGTAGTGTCTATTTTTATAGCTGGTAAATCCTACAAAATTGCTGCTAAAGGGCATTAGTTCTACTAGTAATAAAGATAACTTTTAAATTAAATTTACTACGACAATCATGTTCATGTAACGTCCTTTTTGATAGCTGGAAAATTCGATAAAAAATGCCGCTAAAAGTTCATATGTTTAACGACAATGGTTTGATGGTAATTATAAAGTCTAGAATTTCCTCTTAATACCATCTTAATTTCCTCCATTTAGCGTCTAGTATTTTTGTCTAGAAAATTCACTTAGTTTGACGCTAAAATTCACAAACTTTAAGGACCAACTTTTAGTCATAAATAATAATGACCACATCAATTGAAAAGTATCTTGTTCGCACTTCTACTGATAAAGCCAACAAAATTCTAATTTAAGATCCTATTAGATTTGGTGATGTTTCTCAAATGCTAAAAATTCTATAATATTATTCATAGAACATAGTAGATCTCATGTAATAAAATAAAAAATCATTAACTTAAACTATTGTATCAAAACTTTAAATAACTTATCTTAACGAACCAATGTCATTATATAACTAATCATATACCGTAGTAGATCTCATCAAATTAAAACAAAATAAATCATTAATCCAAAACAAGTATCAAAACTTTAAAACTAAATTTATATTAACGAAACAATATCATTATATAACAAATCCAATAAAATAGTGTCTTCAATAAATTTCCACAATGGTTCGCAATATTGAATATTTTATAGGCATTATTTTTGAAAATCATACCGCATGACCTGAACTAATTAAATAAATGTGTCAAAAGATGAAAATGAATTGATAAATATATCACGAGATAAAACAAGTTCTCATACTCTAATAAAATATATACTAGAGTAAATGTTACCTCAAAAAGCTATGTGAAAATACCAATGACCCTAGAATGAAAAAGACACTTCAGTATGAAGAATTTTACAACCTAGACAAGAAATAAAGAAAATGCAAAAGCACATTCGTAGCCTGAGCAACAAACCGTGAAAGAACGGAAGCACATTAACAACTTAGCCGACTGGATGTACAATACATATACATACACAACACATAATTTATGTCTAAAACCCCCTATTCAATTGGTATAATGAACCGATAAAATTTATATCAGTATTGGACGCTCAAAACCTATTAAGATATAAAAAATCAAACCAATACAAACAGGCAGCAAGCTAGAGAATGATACCAACATAAAGTTCATAATATTAGCAGAAAACCAGTGCACAAAGTAGCTGTAGTAATTAGACCACTAATATGCAACTATACCAACAAGGCCTAAGCTAAAAGTAACTACACTTCCCGGAAGCGGCGCCATTTTGATGCTTCAATATGTGTATCATTTATATTTCTTGATCAACGTCACTAACCTACAATTTGAGTGTCTATGCATGGAAGCTAGTAACGTAACACAACCAAGGGTTAGGGTCGTATTCCAAGAGAGTCGTAGTGGAGGTAGTTACTTAGAATTTAGTTCTAAATAGTGATTTCTCATGACATTTTCTAGTTGTACAAAAATTAGATTCATTTGTTACACCAATGTGTCAAATATCAAGAAAAAAATTTTTTTTCGCATGTAGTAGCATACCAAAAATTAAGGACAAAAAAAGTATTGGAGAAAGTCCTTGTGTGTGACCACAATATATGTTGACAGAAACTAATGGGTACTTGATTTTGATAAGAAAATCTACAAGAAAATGGTTACTAGTCTATGATTTAGGTTACAGTAAGTTCCTTCTCGGGCAACTTACCCTATATCAAATGAATTCCCCTCGGACACCACTCGTCTAAACAAACCAGCCTATGCTTTTACCGCACCCTGAACATTCGATAGAGGTTTCATGTATATGGGACTAGGGCTCAGCCCCTCGGGCTGAACCTCATATCGACCCACTCCTCAGGCCATCAGTCTACTTATCTTGGTTTCATTACCTTTCTCTCGGGCAAGGCGAAAATCATGGGTTGTTTTGTATTTGCAACTTAAAACCTATTAAAATAAACCAACATGTAGGTGAAATCACAATTAAAATTCATATTAGCCTATCAGCAAGCAAGACCAAACAGTAATATCAGCATATATTTGCTAAATCACACCATAAGAATGGGGTTTTTAGCCACACATCAAGTAATAATAGAATATAATTAAAATGATTAAGGAAGAAAGTTCATATAATAGATTAAACCTTAAAAATATCTAAGGAAAGTAAATGAAGAAGAACCACTTCAAACATTGGAAGAAGAATTTCCTTCTTCAAGTTTCCTAAAAACCCTCTTCAAGAGGAACTCTATACTTTTCAAGGCTCACTTCAAAATTATCTATTTATATTGTGGATAGTCTATTTTTTAGAGCTAGCATGAATTAGATGATTCAACAAAGAATTTATCAGTTGTTGAATCATGGTGCTCTAAAGAAAATCCTTGAAACCCAATGGGATTTGACTAGGCACCACATCAATGATTCAAACCAGTATAAACTTTCTGTGTTATTTATTTTCTATAAGATACTTTTTCTATTTCTTAATTCTACTAACTTGCGGGTGAGTAGACAAACATATATAGGTATCTCACTAAGGAATAATTTAATTCATCCCAATCCTCTTGTATATCACATAGTTCAACAGGTATGTCCAGTCTTTAGCATCTCCCCTTTGGTTCTCAAAGTTTCCATTTTATTACGTGATTTAATCTCTACTTCAGCGAGATGTTAATTACATCGGTGCAAATCATCTATGAGGTAATTTGTGTATTGAACAGTATCAAAAACTCTGCATGGTATTGTAGCTATTGTTTTTTGTTGTATTCTAGAAATCATTTCTTGTATATTGTCACGACCCAAATCGAGGACGCGACTGGCACCCACATTTACCCTCCTATGTGAGCGAACCAACCAACTAACCCTTAACATTTCAATATAATCGATAGAAAGTAATGCGGAATACTTAACTCATTAATAAAAACAAATCAATAACTATTATTATCCCCAAAATCTGGAAGTCATCATCACAAGAACATCTATGATCAAATTACTAAACTAAAAATGGCTAGGAAACTAAAACAACTAAAAGCTAGTCCATGCCGGAAGTTCAAGGCATCAAGACTTGAAGAAGAAGATCCAGTCCAAGCTAGACGCGTTAGCTCACCCTGAATTCCGATGGAGTGAAGACTGGCTAGATCTACTGTTGAGTTGAAGTTGACGGAACGTTTGCTGCATTGCACAAATAACAAGAAGAAAACATAAAAGTAGGGGGTCAGTACAACCACAAGTACTGAGTAGATATCATCGGCCAACTCAAAATAGAAGATAATATATATCAAGTAATATCATAAATCAACTATAAACTCAACATGTAGCAACAACAAGTACTATCAAGTTCATCCATGAGGGCTCAAGCCTCAATACCATACTCATTTGGGAATTAACTTTATTAGATTGAGTACATTTTCATCTTTCAAGATTCATTATCTTTCTTCCTCTTGTTTCGGTACGTGACACTCCGATCCCCTACCACTATGTGTCGGTACGTGACACTCCGATCCCCTAATTCTACGTGTCGATTCGTGACACCCGATCCCCTATATGTGTCGGTACGTGACACTCCGATCCCCTATATGTGTCGGAACTTGACACTCCGATCCCCTACATGTGTCGGTACGTGACACTCTGATCCCCTAATTCTACGTGTCGGTTCGTGACACCCGTCCCACTAATAATATGTGTCGAAACGTGACACTCCGATCCACTAATACTATGTGTCGGAACGTGACACTCGATCCACTAATACTATGTGTCGAAACGTGACACTCCGATCCACTAACCTCATTCTATCCGTTCATCAAGCCTTCTCCATACCAAGGCATCACCAATCCCATTACTTTAATTCATCAAGCCTTCTTTTATACCAAGGCATCATCATTAATAACGTAGATTAAAGTTTCTTTCAAGATTTGGGATTCAATGGTTTTCATCATGCTTGTGTTATCAAAATCACATAATCATATTCATGCAAGCATACAATTAAGCATATAGACAGGTTTACAATACACCAATACATATCATTCACTATTACGAGTTCACTACGAATATCGTAAAAACCATAACCTACCTCCACCGAAGACTAGTGATCAAGCAAGAAAATCCCCAAGCTTGTGTTATTCCTCTTCGTTTCTCCTCTCTCGTTCAATCTCTCTTTCTCCTTGTTCTTTCTGTTTTCTTGTTCAAACCCTCTTTCTTTTACCCTAATTAACATATAATTAAGTGTAAAAGATGGCAATAATACCCCACTAATTAACCCAAAGTTACCTCTTTTATCCCTCAAGAATTTGAGTCATTAATGTAAACCCACGAAATCTATAATTAAGGAAAGAATAGTCCAAAACGTCCCTTAAAAAGTGTGAAGAAATCCGAATCTGCCTGGGATTCGCGCAACCTGTGACGGGCCGTCGTGCCTGCGACGGTCCGTCACGATGGTCGTCGCAAGGACCAGGACTCCATTTTTCACCAAGGACACTGTGACGGTCCGTCCTGCAAGTCCGTTACGAAGTCCAGAGAGTCGATTTTTAGTACCCAATTTCAGAATTTCTAAGTATATTGAAACGAGACCCTGCGACGGTCCGTCGTACCTGTGACGGCCCGTCGTGGGTTCCGTCGTTTCAGCCAATTTTCCAGAAAATAAAATCTGCTGCTCAAAACGACTAAACAGGTCCTTACAATAGATACCAATTTACCCATCATTCGTCCCCGAACGATCAAAAGAAGAAGAGCAAGGGCGAAAAGAAGTACCTGAATCTGTAAACAGATGTGGGTATTTTTCTTGCATATCTGCCTCCTTCTTCCAAGTAGCCTCTTCAACCGGTCGATTCTTTCATTGAACCTTGATGGATGCAATCTCTCTCGACCTCAACTTGCGAACCTCTCTATCTAAAATAGCAAAGGGTTCCTCCTCATAAGTCAAATTTTCATCAAGCAAAACTGAATCCCAATGGATGATGTAGTTTCCATCCCCATGGTATCTTTTCAACATGGACACATGAAATACCGGATGCACTCCGGACAGCCCTGGAGGTAAGTCTAATTCATAAGCCACCTCCCCTACTCGCTTTAGTACCTCAAATGGTCCAATATACCTTGGACTTAACTTACCTCTTTTGCCAAACCGCATCACCCCTTTCATGGGTGAAACCTTCAACAAGACTTGTTCACCCTCCATGAACTCCAAGTCTCTAACCTTTCGGTCTGCATACTCCTTTTGTCTACTTTGCGCCGCTAGAAGATTTTCTTGAATGCCCTTTACCTTTTCTAACGAATCCCTCAAGAGGTCAGTACCCCAAGGTCTAACTGAAATGTATCAAACCAACCAATGGGAGATCTACACCTCCTCTCATACAATGCTTCAAATGGAGCCATATCAATACTGGAGTGATAGCTATTATTTTATGAAAACTCTGCCAAAGGTAAAAAGCTATCCTAATGACCACCAAATTCTATCACACATGCACGAAGCATATCCTCTAACACTTGAATCGTTCGCTCAGACTGACCATCGGTCTGAGGGTGAAATGCAGTGCTAAGGTCCAACCTAGTACCCAATTCAGCATGCAATGTTTTCCAAAACTTAAAAGTAAACTGCGTACCTCTATCTGATATGATGGATAGTGGAACCCCATGCAATCGAACGATTTCTGAGATGTAGATTTTGCTAACTTCTCTACATTGTAAGTCACCTTGACCGGAATGAAATGAGCAGACTTAGTTAACTTATGAACAATCACCCAAATGGAGTCATACTTACCCATTGTCTTTGGAAGGCAAACAACAAAGTCCATTGCGATTCTCTCCCACTTCCATTCAGGGATGGGCATTCTCTGAAGCGTTCCTCCGGGCCTTTGGTGTTCATAATTTACTTGTTGACAGTTTGGACATTTGGCAATAAAGTCAACAATATCGCGCTTCATTCTACTCCACCAAAAGTTTTGCTTTAGATCGCGATACATCTTGGTTGCACCCGGATGTATAGAATACCTTGTACTATGAGCCTCTGTCAGAATAGTGTTGATCAAATTATCGACGCGGGGTACACATACCCTTCCCTTAATCCTCAAAACACCTTCCTCATCAATTGTTGCTTCTTTAGCCTCTCCTTGTAGCACTTTATCTCGAATCCGGATCAATTTCTCATCATCAAACTGCTTCCCCTTAATCTTGTCAAGGAAGGAGGATCTTGCCTCCACACAAGCTAACAATCCTCCCTTCTCATTTACTTCTAACCTCATGAGGTCATTAGCCAAAATCTGCACTTCTCTAGCCAATGGGCGTCTAGAAGCTTGCAAATGAGCTAGACTTCCCATGCTTCCCGCCTTTCTACTCAAGGCATCTGCCACAACGTTCGCCTTCCCCGGATGATACAAGATAGTGATATCGTAGTCCTTCAGTAGTTCCATCCATCTCCTTTGTCTCAAGTTCAAATCTTTCTGAGTAAAGACATACTGTAACTACGATGATCTGTATAGATTTCACACTTAACCCCATATAAATAATGTCTCCATTGCTTCAATGCAATACTACCGCGGCCAATTCCAAATCATGAGTTGGATAGTTACGTTCATGCACTTTTAATTGTCTTGAAGCATAAGCAATCACATTCTTTTCTTGCATTAGCACTACACCCAAACCGTATAGGATGCATCACAATAGACAATGAAATTCTTACCTTCCACTGGCAAGGTAAGGATAGGCGCGGTAGTCAACAATGTCTTGAGTTTCTGAAAGCTTTCCTCACACTCATCCGACCATACAAATGGAACATTCTGCTTAGTCAAGTTCGTAAATGGGAAGCAATAGAAGATAATCCCTTGACAAATCGGCGGTAGTAGCTAGCTAACCCAACAAAACTCCGTATTTCTGACACATTAGTGGGTCTTACCCAATTCTTCACTGTCTCAATCTTAGAAGGATCCACCATCACTCCATCCTTAGAAACCACGTGCCCCAAGAAGGACACTGCATCTAGCCAAAACTCACACTTAGAGAACTTGGCATAAAGCTTTTTCTCCCTCAACATTTCCAATACTATTCTCAAATGCTCCTCATGTTCCTTCTTACTTTTAGAGTATATTAGTATATCATCAATAAATACAATCACAAAGAGATCCAGAAATGGCTTAAAAATCCCATTTATCAAGCTCATGAAAGCAGCAGGGGCATTAGTAAGACCAATGGACATCACTACAAATTCATAATGCCCATACCTAGTCCGAAAAGCGGTCTTTGGCACATCCTATGCCCGTATTTTCAATTGATGATAACCGGATCTCAAGTCGATCTTCGAGAAGACACAAGCACCTTGTAGTTGATCGAATAAGTCATCAATGCGAGGAAGAGGATACTTGTTCTTAATAGTTACCTTGTTCAGTTGTCTATAGTCTATGCACATCCGAAAACTCCATCCTTCTTCTTCACAAACAAAACCGGAGCACCCCAAGGAGATGCACTTGGTCTAATGAAGCCTTTGCTCAACAACTCTTGAAGTTGAGCCTTTAACTCTCTTAATTCGGCGGGAGCCATTCTATAAGGGGGTATAGAAATGGGGCGAGTACCCGGTTCAAGATCGATACAGAAGTCAATATCCCTATCTTGGCATACCAGGAAGATCTGCAGGGAACACATCCAAAAACTCACAGACTACCGAAACCGACTCAATAGAAGGTACTTGGGTAGTGTCATCCTTGAGATGTGCCAAGAAAGCTAAACACCCTTTACTAACCATTTTCTTAGCACAAGAAAGGATATGATACGCACCGGATTGGAAGTGTAGTCACCCTCCCACACTAACGGGTCTGTCCCAGGCTTGGCTAACGTCACCGTTTTAGCATTACAATCCAAGATCGCAAATTGCGGAGAAAGCCAAGTCATACCCAGAATTACATCAAATCGACCATTTCTTAAATAACCAAATCTACATAAGTGTTGCTCCCCACAAAGTTCACCAAACAAGACCTATATACCTTTTCAACTACCAGAGACTCACCCAAAGGAGTAGAAACACAAATAGGCGTGTCAAGTAATTCACAATGCAAATTTAGATCGTTAGCAAATGAGGAAGATACATAAGAAAATGTGGATCCGGGATCAAACAATACAGAAGCCATGCAATCACAAACCAGAAGGTTACATGTGATGACAGCATCAGATGTCTCCGCCTCCGATCTTGCAGGGAAAGCGTAACAATGGGCCCTATCACCAATCTATCCGCTGCCCCTACCATGTTGTGTCGTAGTGGCTCCAATTTGCCCATCACCTCTGCCGTTGTGGTGACCACCATTACCTCGACCACCACGTCCTCCAGAAAAGCGGCCTCTACCATGACCACCTCTACCTCTAGCTATTGGGGGTCTGTAACTCTGTTTCGGACAATTCCTCCTAACATGTCCAATCTCCCCACATCCATAACACTCTCTGGATTCAGGCATAGGTCTCTCAGAGTAGTGTTGACCGTTCTGAGGTGGACCCCCAACTACAGTCTGTAGTGAAGACTGAATTGGTCGACTTGAGTAACCTCAGGAGCTCTGTCCTCTAGAGTAAGAACCATTAAACTCACCTCCCCTTCGAAACCTTTTTGATGTCGATGTCGTGGTGAAGTCATCTGGCTTCACTCCTTCCACTTCTATCACAAAGTCTACCACCTCTTGGAAGGATGTTGCCGTAGCCGCTACCTGTAAGGCTGAAATCCGCAATTCTGACCTCAACCCCTTCACAAAACGGCAAATCCGCTCCTGTGGACTGAAACAAAGTTGGGTGGCATACCTGGATAATGCACGGAATTTGGCCTCATATGCGTTAACCGTCATCCTACCTTGCTCTAGACTCAAGAACTCATCCCTTTTTCTATCTCTCAAAGTCCTTGGGATATACTTCTCCATAAACAATCTAGAGAATGATTCCCAAGTCATAGGTGGTTCCTCTGTTGGTTGACACTCGACATGTGATCGCCACCACATTTTGGCGTTCCCTTGAAACTGATAACTCACGAACTCCACGCCAAATCGTTCTACGATACCCATCTTGTGTAGTAGCTCATGACAATCAACCAGGAATCGTAAGCATCCTCAGATTCTGCACCCTTGAAGACTGGAGGTTTCAATTTTAAGAACTTACTGAAAATTCATGCTGATCATTTGTCATTATAGGCCCAGTAGTCAGACGTGGAAACGTGCCTATCTCCAATGAGGCATCCATGCGGGGAGCCATAGTGGCCGCATGTTGTACCTCCGGAACCTGAGGGCTGGTGCAGAAAACACTGGGGGTGTTTGGCCCTGATCAGATAACCCGCTAAGATACGCTAGAACCTGATTAATCATCTCTGGGGTAGGTTGGGGTGGCATTTCCTCATTCTGCCTTGTTCATTCTCCCCTTCCTCACCTCTCTTACTACCTCCTCAGTCGGTGGAGGAGTCACCGCCCTAGCATCAGATGGACTAGGTGCTCGTCCTCTTTCTCTAGAGGACGTCCTCCTCCACGACCTCTACCGCGGCCTCTTGCACTGTTCTTCCTCGAGCCACAGCCCCAGTGGCTGGCTCAGATGTTTCTTGTCTGGCCGGTGTTGGTGCAGTCGTTGCTCTAGTTCTAACCATCTGCGAAAAGAGTGAAGATGGTCAGATACCAATTTGTATCACCTAGATACTAATTGGATTCAAGTAATAGCATGAAAGAAAGAAAGAAAGAATGGAATTTTCCTAAAGTCTTATAGCCTCTCAAAGAAAAGTAAAGGCGTCCCCCTACCGTTCCTTAAGACTCTACTAGACTCATTCTTGTGTGATGAGACCAACGAACCTAATGCTCTGATACAAAGTTTGTCACGACCCAAATCGGGGACGCGACTGGCACCCACATTTACCCTTCTATGTGAGCGAACCAACTGACTAACCCTTAACATTTCAATATAATATCGACAGAAAGTAATGCGGAAGACTTAACTCATTAATAAAAACAAATCAATAACTATTATTATCCCCAAAATCTGGAAGTCATCATCACAAGAACATCTATGATCAAATTACTAAACTAAAAATGTCTAGGAAACTAAAACAACTAAAAGCTAGTCCATGTCGGAAGTTCAAGGCATCAAGACTTGAAGAAGAAGATCCAGTCAACGCTAGACGCGTTAGCTCACCCTGAATTTCCGATGGAGTGAAGACTGGCTAGATCTACTGTTGAGTTGAAGTTGACGGAACGTTTGCTGCATTGCACAA
>JAKWJD010001452.1:0-42876 GCA_027705065.1 Solanum peruvianum | reverse complement strand
CATTTGGTCGATTTGTTTATAAAATAAAATAAAATTAATAACCTAAATTGTGACCCAAAATTAAAGCAACCAATCATTTTATCTTACTTGAATGTTGTGACACCCCCGACCTTTAAATCTAGATCCGTCTCTGGCTAAGGGTTCACTTGGAGACCAACAATGATTTTCAAGTACCGACCAAGTCCAGGGTGTAAGCTCTGAGCGTGTTAAATGCAACGAAAAAAATATTAAAATGTATACATATATTGTACTCATCAAAACGATATAATATAATAAAACACAACATAATACAATAAATTATGAAATCATATGTAGTATTAACCATCGAAACATAAATTCAAAGTCTATAAAGACCACTCATATATTTTTCAATAAAAATAATATAGTACAATACAATACAATACAATATAAAGCAACACAATATAATACTTTATGAAATAATATGTAATAGCCGTACAAATATAAATTCAAAATATTCAACCACCCACACATACGATACATTCTATTCGTCAAAAGATATAGATAAATTTTCATAAACTAATTTTAAAGACCACAACAATTCTTGAGATTAAAACCATTTTTAGCACCTAACATAATGTATTATGAAATTCAAGCAAGTTAAAAGGCGTGAAGAGTAAAAAGTGATCTTCATCCACTATTTCTTTTGAAATAATTGAATAGAAAATATATCTCTGTCTTTTGTTGTTACTACTCTGTGTTCAGCAAATGTCAAACTATTATTTGTCCTCTAAATCCACAATATCGACACATAAAAAGCATTAGTGATTTTTTTTTCAAAAAAAAAAAAACGAATAGCACCTCAAGGGATGTTATGAAAATTATTTAATCTAATATAAATATTAGTGAATTTTTTCACCATAGAGTCCACTTCATATTCTAATCACATACAAATAATTTTTTTGTTACTTCAAAAGTGCTCTGATCTTAGCTTCTAGTTGGGCTTGAATAATTAATCATACAAAAAAAATACTCTATTTTTTTATCTTCCTCTTCTATAGCATTAACCCATCTCCCACACAAAATAATAAAGAGTTAAGCGTTCAAATTACTCATAAATAAGTAATTTAAGTTTATCTTTTACCTCGGTACACAAAAATAAATAATAACTTACCATAAAAGCATCTGCTGATAAAACAATCTAGAAATTTGATGAAGTATTATTGAGCTCAATTCACTCTCTATTTTTTAGAGAACTTGCAATTCATTTTATTTTATTTAATTATAGTCAAGTAGTTATAATCTGTGTGGGGAGGTAATTTTGATTTATTCTCATCTCACCTTTAGTTACCTTGTAATTAGTAAATCTTGACACGAAGAAATTGAAATTTAAGATTTCATCAATGTAATTTTTTATTCCAAGACTCTCCAAAACTATTTTTGTCACCATTTCATTCAATTCCATAAGTTGCTTGAAATAGACTTTGCCACATTGCTACCAAATTAAAATATAAAAAACTTATAAAATAGTAATGCAATATTGTGATATTACTCAATATTACGTAAGAAAGCACTTAGGGTTGACAAGGAAAGATAATCTCAGGATATGCTTTCTTTACTCTTTCTGATTTTGCGATCTGTTAGATTTTTTATATCTTGTTTGTATCCCTTATTTCATATAATCGTGATTCTTTTTATTTAGTTTCTTTTGTACTGTAGCAATCTGCTCTGCTCCCCTTTTTTATTTATAGTTAATGTAATATACAAAAATACAGCTTTCTGCAAAATATTTCTCTCTTTATGGTATCAGAGCAGTTCACGCTCTAACGAGATCCTGATCCTGCTCTTTTTTTTTCCACCAAGTCTAACAACTTGCACAACAATACTTCGACTGTGCAAACTCCAGCCAATCCCACCACCAGTACAGGTATCTCCCCCTCTTAAACAGTCATGAATCTATTTAATCAAGAAAGTCAACGTGTTTCCATCAATCAGCCCACCCAACTGCCTATACGGCTTGCTGGAAGCACCAACTATGTCACCTAGAAGAGGCCCAATTTGATGCTTTTTGCCTTGGCTATGAATAGACTTCCTACATTGATGGAACCTTTCCTCGTCCATCTCCAACTTATCCAAACCATCAACCGTGGAGGAGACAAGCCAACTTTTTTCGCATGCTCTTATGACTTCTCTTGATCCTACCACAGCCTATCTGATTGCATCTGCATCTTCTGCGCATCGCTTGGACGAAATTAGCGCAACAATATGCCAACAAAAGTCAAACTTGTATTAACAGTTTTCGTGATTTGCTCAGCCGTCATATGAGAGGAACCAAATCCATTGCTCAATATCTCAATGAGATTCGAGCCATCTCAGAAGAACTTTCCATCTCAAGAAGAATTTGATCTACTGGGTATGAATCGAGTTCTCAATTTGTGACCGAATATGAAGAAGCTGACTATTTGAAAAGTTTAATAAATTAAAACTTAATGTGTTTGACTTTTTATATTTTTAGCACTTAATTTTGCATGTGAAACAAAAAATGACGTGGAATTCTACGTGTAATCGCGTTCATTACACGCACACTCACCGGAGGAGAAAAGGACTTAAAATGTTGTATTCTTATGGGTTTAAGGGTCTAGTTGGCAAAGTACGAGTATAAGGATTTAACTGACAAAAAAAGTCAAGTACAAAAGTCTTTCAAGTCATTCTGCCTACCCATGCCCCTACTGATCCTCCCCATTCATAAAAAATAAATTTAAATTTAAATTTTCTTATTTTTTAAATTTCAAACCCCTACTCCCAACCCCCTTCCCCCAAAAAAATTGCTTTTGAAATGAATTTTAAATATATAAAAAAATTATGCTACCCCTCCCCCGTCACCTCCCTCAATAGTTGTCTATTAAGAGTGTGTTTGGTACGAAGAAAAATGTTTTCATGAAACACAAACAGATTTTTTATATGTGTTTTTAGGAAGGATCCTTTTAGGTCCGTAGGGTCCAAAAAAATATTTGAATTGAGGCACATTAATTAGAACTTTTTTTAGGCAGCATTAATTAATCAATAGAAAGAGGCAATGTGTCGTTAAATTCTCAAAATAACTAATATATACATTATTATACGCATAAGGATGACAATGAGACAGATAGGACGGTTACGAGACAAACCCACTAAATTTTCTACCAGTCCCGCATAAACCCCTTTGCCCAGCCCACAAAATTTATTAGAAATTTCAAATCCTAGAAACAAAATTTTTTTAAACCAAAAGTCACATTTTGTTAACTACTTATTTTTTTGTTGACTGCTAAAATTAATATGTTGATAACTTTTTTTTGGTAGTTTAAATTGGCTAAATTTGGTGTAAACAAGTACTTTTTTTCTTCTAATTTTTGGGTCATTAAAACAATTTCTTTTCCGAAGAAAAATGAAAATCCCAAACTGATGCAACACTGGTACAAAAATTAATGTGAAGTTAACTTTTTTTTAATCCAAAACCAATATGTCTGGCCCGGGTGAATTTTGAAAATTATATTTGAGCCCGCTCTGTCCCGCTTCACACCTACAAAGTTCTAACCCGTCCTGTCTCGTAAATGATGCAACTCGCCCAGCTTCATTATCATTTCTATATATATATATATTTGTCAAATATTTGTTTTTGTCCTCTTTTTAAAATTTATTGTTGATTAAATGTCCTATCATTTGTACGTTTTATCTGTTATTTTACTTTTTTTAACTTGTTTTGGTATCGGTCTAAAATTAACTTATTTGGGAAAATGACAAAAAAATTCTCTTTTAAGTTTACTTATTACCGTTATCCCCTACTAGTTTTAAAAATACATAAAATTCCTCATTTTTAAGTCAAATGAGACGGATATAAAAATGTGATAAAAAATAAAGCGGATACAACATTTTTTGTTCAGGTTTGATTATGTGTTAGTTATTAATCAGAATAGAATTTTTTGTTGGATAAACTATACTGTTGATATTAATCCAAATAAAGAGTATAGCCACGAATGATCAACTATCATACTGTATACAAAAGTTGAGTAGGTTCGATTTATTATTATATGGAAAAATTTATTTGGCTAAAATGGTAAAATAACATATTTCTATTATGTTATTTTATTTTTTAAAAATATTTTTACCTTTTTAACTAATATCTTTTAATTAAAGAATGAAAAAATTTAATTTATTTTAAAATAAAAAAAATATTATACATTTTTTCAAATTACTTGCCAAATATGCTGACTTAGACAAAACACGTTTCTCATCAAATTCGTCAAATATTCCGTAAATAAATACATGTGTTCGCTCACATGGTCACATTGACCAAACTTTTTGCTGCCAAGCATTTTTATGAGTTAATAATTTACATTATCGCTCTGACTAGTAGTTTTTAAAAGTGATTTGTAGCATTTTTTTGGATATGCATTGGGGGTTAAAGGGTACATAGTTGATAATATATAAAGGCTTAATTTACCAATACAAGATTGTAGTCGAGTAGCAAGTTTTTTTTTTTTTTATTTATAATTAGAGATACGAGTTTAAATCTTTTTAAATACGGAATCATTTTTATTAAAGAGCGTGTGCATTTACCCTTAATGTGAGACTACTCACATAAGTCTAGATTTAGACTTTCAGTTTGAGTCCGGAGACGAAAAACTAACATATATATATTTATATTAATTTCATATTTTGGTATTTATCATTTTTTACTATTTTATTGTTAAAAGAATGATTCTATGAAATCGAACCGTCTAATATTAAAGAACTTTTTACCAAAATATTTATTATTTCATTTAATTCACCAAAATAATATGGAACTTTGAAATTTTACAAAAGTAATATAAACGTTGTTGACAGTAACGTATTAGGCCATCTATTAATTCTGCCAAGAAACAGACCAAAACTAACGGGGGGATGGCGTTAAAGTTATAATACGTTACTACAAATACGTTTTAGAGTTTAAGTTGGAATACGTTACTGAAAGTAACGTTTTAGAGTTTAAGTTGGAATACGTTACTTCCAGTAACGTTTTAGAGTTTAAGTTGGAATACGTTACTGAAAGTGACGTTTTAGAGTTTAAGTTGGAATACGTTACTGAAAGTAACGTTTTAGAGTTTAAGTTAGAATACGTTACTCTAAGTAACGTTTTAGAGTTTAAGTTGGAATACGTTACTGAAAGTAACGTTTTAGAGTTTAAGTCGAAATACGTTACAGATGGTAACGTTTTATAATTTTATAACCCATTAGCACTTCCCTCACCTTCGTTCCTAATAAACCCTTCAGAGATTTCCTTTTTTCATTCCCTCTAAGAAGCTGGTTCCCGTCGTTAAGGTTCCGGAAAGGGGATTCTCAATATTTCAGCGCCATAAGTATTTCGAGAGGTAGTTTCTTAAGCAACCTTCGTTCCTAAATAAACCCTATTTCAGAGATTCCCCCTTTTTTCATTCCCTCGCTAAGAAGAGAGCTGGTTCTCGTCGTTAGTTGCCGGAAAAGGGGATTCACAATATTTCAGCGCCATAAGTATTTCGAGAGGTAGTTTCTTTGCTTAAGGTATGTTTTTCTTTACGAAGGAATTGAATTGAATCGTAAGTAGGATTCTATCTTGTATAAATTGAAGAATGTGCCAACCAACTCATGAAATTGGATTCCAAAATAAGTATAATTATATTAATCCTGAAAAAAAGAACTATAAAGCCTTCAGATTTGGAACCATTTATGAGTGTGTCTGATCATTTACTTCCCAAAACCATAAGTATTTCGAGAGGTAGTTTCTTTGCTTAAGGTATGTTGTTCTTTACGAAGGAATTGAATTGAATCGTAAGTAGGATTCTATCTTGTATAATTGAAGAACGTGCCAACCAACTCATGAAATTGGATTCCAAAATAAGTTGTTATCTGGTAACTTGTTTTTGTTTAGTTCGATTTAAGGATTTTTCATGGTCACTGAACTCAGAATTGTTATTTAAAGTTGTAACAATTGTATATTGTTGAAGAAGATTGCGTAGCAGTGCATTGAGAGAATAGCTATAGTCATTGTTACATTGTCTTTTAGATTAGTATATGTTTGTTAGTTAGTTACATACATAATTAATTTGTTAGCCTAAATTGCTTAACTCATTAGTTGGTTAACTTTGATTATTGTAATTAGCACTTTAGTCATTTATATAAATAGCCTACTGTACAGATGTAACATATAATGAAACTATCTAATAATGATAATCTATATTCTTCTCTGTGATTCCTTAAATTTGTCTCATCTATTCAAACAATTCTCTGTAAATTTTGATTCTTAACATATATCAACAAAAGATTATACTCAAGTTCTATTGTTGCTTAGTGTAGTCTAAGATGGTTTGTCTTATACAACACACTTCCAAATTAAAGAGAATGACCTTAAAATTTTTAAATGTGATTTCATAACTTTACATCACTTTTGAAGTATGTCGCCAAGAAAAAACTACATAATAGTTCGGGCTAACATTTAAGTTTACTTTCATGTGTATTTCATAGGTATTTTTTATGGCTAATGATAGTGAATACAAGTTGGATCCTGGTCCATTGGAATCGAATGTATTAACGGGACAACTTACTCATAGATCACAAGATATATGGGAAGGAAATGTTAATATGATTCTTAATACGAGGAGAGAAGATGGAAATTTTTGGAAGCTCATAGAGAAATATCCCATCCATCCACGAGTTCTTGAAGTAATTAGGTTATCTGGATTATATGGTGTTTACAAATCTAATCGGCCTGCTATTGACCGTAGTTTGATCACTGCACTAGTTGAGCGTTGGCGTCCCGAAACTCACACTTTTCACTTTAGAACAGGCGAAGCAACAATTACCTTGCAGGACGTAGAGGTGTTGTATGGATTACCTGTGAATGGTGATCCAGTACTTGGTAATGAAATGATAAGGACCATAGAGGATTGGCAAAACATTTGTCAAAGATTATTAGGTTTTGTTCCTTCTCGTGAAGACTTCAAAAAAAATTCCATCAAGGTCGCTGCATTTAATTCACACATGTTAAGCCAGCCACATTTGTCGAACATGGCAACACAAGATATGGTTAATCAGAAGGCAAGATGTTTTCATGTTCTGGATGATTGCAGGTATGATGATGGCGGATACATCTGGTGGTTATTTGAAGCTTATGTCCTGCCTATGCTCGAAGACGTCAATAAAATTGGATCTTATAGTTGGGGGAGTGCGACCTTGGCATACTTGTACCATTTTCTTTGTAAAGCTTCACAGAGTACCCAAAATGAGATAGCCGGATTTTTGCCACTACTTCAGGTATACCTAATGATTGTACATATAATTTATTTATATTTCTTTCAATTTGTCTCTGTAGTGTTATTGGAGGATGAAATTTTTTAGAGATGTAATCCTAAAACTCTTTCTCCCAGATTTGGGCGTGGGAGAGAGTCACTGTTCTCCGTCCTCAAATAGTAGCCCACAGAGATGCGAGAACTATTTGTCATGTTGGTTTGCCTAGGGTCCGCATGCTACTAGATGGTTTGCACATCTTAGTTGGACGAATACTACCAAGCATGTGTTGAAAGTTTATAGGGATGCACTTGACTCTATGATAGAAGATCAGGTACATTGCTTTTACTTATTTATAAATTTGTAATGTAAAGACTCACTTTGCTCTTTTCTTTTTTCATGTAGTTTATTTGGGAACCGTATTCCGATGACTTAATTGAGAGTCTTCCTCTCTATTGTCATGCTGGACGAGACATATGGCGAGTTAGAGTTCCAATATTTTGTTGGGATGTGGTCGTTTCATTTGCCAGATCGTGTTATGAGGCAATTTGGACTACAACAAGCTATACCAACTCCGTTTCCATTTGATTCCAACCACTTCGCCATGATCGTCGAGGAAGACCAAATACAAATTGGGAGTTGGAACATGCACATTGGTTATCATTTTGGAACCAACGTCTCCAATATAGTTGTGTGATGCACCGGTTAATAATGAACCACTTCGCTATGATGATCCATATCTTTTTGGTTCAGGCGCATTACTCGTCTTGTTATTGGTAATCCTAATTCACGTCCTCAAAATCAACAAGGTTATGTGCCTAATCGACGGCATATGAAACTATGGTATGCCATTTATTGTTACTGTTGTTTAGTGTTGTTGCTGCCAAGTGATTTATGTGTCTTTATTGATTTTAGTGTTTCATTTATTTTGTTTGTAGTAGTTGCTGGCAAGTTTTTCATTGTTTAAGTGATAGTCCGATCTAAATCATCAGATTAATGGTGCGTCATTAAATAACTTCCGCTTTAATTTATTTAGGTGCGGCATATTCATTCGATGGTTGATGAAGCTAAAACACTTGGTGATAATCCATCATATGAGGCCTTATACATGTTTAGAAAATGGTGCGAGATCAAGGTTCTGATTGTTTGAAATATGTCCATGAGGCTGACAGGTTCATGTGTCAGCCGATTATAGAAGAGATGTGGTACAACCTGTCCAGTTACATCACCCAGTTCGTAGGCGAGGAAAAGGTGGTGTTGCAGGTAGGAGAGAACGTGCTGTTGAAAGAGCACAAACACATGTTGAAATAGATCAGGCCACACAAAATGTCCAAGAACCTTAGAAGATGATCAAGCAACATCCAATTATAATATTGGTTCTATTTCAGGAGGTTGCACTCATGAATTCACTCAGGCATCAAATATGACATATCAACTGTCAGAAACAGATATCATGCCATACGTGACGCCACAGACTCTACAAATATCAAGTCATCCAAGTCTTTCATCACTTGAGAATGTATATTAGCCCATCATCTGTTATGTGTAACTTGAAAATTTCTTTTCTCGTATATTTACGAACTTGGATGCACAAGATCTGAATCTAACTCGCACACTCAAACTAAATTACCCTCTGCTTTGCACCTTCAGTTATGCCTTGTCATTAGAATAATATTTGCATGATGCAACCTTCATTCCAGGAGTTTATAATCTAAACATTTTGGGAGACCTGTGCATTTGTTAATAGTGTTACAAATTTGTAATTGTCTCAATTTTATGTAGGGCTGATGTTGCAGTTGCTTTGTTCTGCGCCTTGTTATTTGGTGTGCTTATATTATCATCATATGTGGCCCTTTATTTACGACATTACTGGAGTTCCTTTCTCATTATAAGCCTTGCCATTACCCTTCCAGTGCGTCTGAGAATGTTACGACAGGCTCATGCAAGAAAGAAAGTAAGACAGTTACCTTTGTCTATGTGAACTTGCTTCTACTTCTGGAAGCACCAAACAGTGGTTTAAGTGAAAGAATACCTCTTGCACAAAAGTGCTCTCCAATTGTAGTAATACAGTTCTTTGATCTTCGTCACATAGGCTGACCAATCTTCGCTGTGAAGATGGGACACACCCTTTATATTACTCTTGATGACTCGCTGTGAAAGCATGTGCTAGCACGAGTTCAATATATGTTACTCACTCCGTCTTAATACTTTAGAGTCACTATGCCTTCATCCTTTTTTATTAAATGACATATTTCTATATTTAGTATTTGTTCGAAATTTTTTAAACCCCATATATAAGTTATACCAATTGAATTTGGAAGGAGTAATATAATTTTAAACTATTCATTTTTATCTTTTTTTAGTAATATAATTAATAGCCACCTCAAAAATTAATTTTAACTTAAAATTAAAGAGAAAATTAATGGAACTTTAAATGCACGTTTTGATTGTTAGGACGAAGACAAAAATGTAGCCCCCCAGCTAAATAATTAATTACTCCTCCCTTTTTTCAAATATTTGTCCTACATTTTTTTTAGTAATATAATTAATAGGCAACCGTTTGAAAGTTAAAAAAAATTAGAGCTGTTTGAAAGTTAAAAAAAATACATAATTAGAGCTGTTTGAAAGTAAAAGAAATACATAATTAGACTACCCACTTAAATTTGATTTCGAGTTGGACATCGACGCCTGTCATGCCCAGTTTGTTTACACAATCCACAAGCCCGCCCATATGTTGCAGTATCACGATCCATCTCATTATGAATTCTAGTGGTCCTTGATCGATTGGGACGTCGATAGAATTCATTACTTCTCATTATAAAGCTTGGTGATGGCCAATATGCCTCGTGTCCAATCGGTGAGAATGACCCAGAATATGTTGTAACATAATTCTCTATTGTGAAATGCTCGCTGACAAAATTTCTAGCTAATGCTCCATTCTTTCAGTAACCTTCATGACATGTGAACACGGGAAGTGCAAATTAGCCCATTTTTCACAATCACATTTTTTTTTCACTTAATGAAATACAATGAGGATTACCACCAATACCATCAGTTTGTATTGATCTAACCTCATATACCCCTGTGGATATATTCCAATCATAAACAAAGTGTCTTTTTGAATTTTCATAGTTTTTCTCCCACTTCTTTTTGAAACTGCTTGTCCATAATTCCTTTTGCTCAACAAGTTGGTGAGTTTTTTGACATCTACGAGTATATCGTTCAACGGTTTGCTCCAATGAAAGTCTAACCATAGCAGTGACGGGCAAGCCTCGAGCTTTCTTTAGAAGTCCGTTGAAAGACTCTGAAAGATTTGTTGTCAGTACTCCCCATCTTTTTCCATTATCATGACTAACAGTCCATTTGTCCAATGGAATTCGCATGAGGTATTCATATGCTTCTCTATTTTCTTCTTGAATTTCCCACATCAAAGCTTCAAACTTCCTTACTTGATGAGTTGTAGCAGCCCTCCACATAAGATTACTGAGGTCCCTATTTGGAAATTGAGATTGAAAATTACTTTTAAGATGTCTCAGACAAAATCGATGAAAGGCCCGAGGTTCCTGCAATCGCCACAACTCCGATAAACTAGTCAAGATTCCTTTTGCCCTATCAGAGATAATACAAATATCTTCTCTATCTTTTATCACATGTGCACTCAATTTCCTAAAAAACCATTTCCATGCCTCTTTCGACTCTTTGTCAACAATACCAAACGCAAGAGGAAGAATGTTATCATTTCCGTCAACTCCAACAGCAATTAACAATTTTATCTCATATTTACCATACATATGAGTTCCATCTACTGAAATAACAGGACGACAAGTTTGGAACCCATCAATGCATGGCTTGAAAGCCCAAATACAAACTTAAAAGTTTTTACCTCTGGTGAACTCATTGACTCTTCGTGTTTCCATTCCACAACTGTTCCAGGATTAAAGTATTGAAAAGCTGCAAAAAACTTAGGAAGCTCACTAAATGATTTCTGAAAATCACCATATACCAATGTAAATGCGCGTTGACGCCCAGCCACGCTTTTCTATATGTTACTTGATGACCAAATTTTTCATGAACCTTAGACATGACATCCACTACCAACAATTTTGGATTTTTACTTATTTGATTTAAAAATAGAGATGCAATTAAATTGGTATCTAAGTTAGTGTGACCTGTTGTAAGTCCTTCAGTCTCACATCTATGATTATTAAAATACTTTCCTATCTTCCAAAGGCTACCTCCAACCTTACGACCTCGAAGAAACCATGGACAACCCAAAGAATCATAAAATCTGCATCTCACAGTCCATACGCTCTTAGTTGATATTACAATCTTAAATTAATTCTTTATTTTGCGCAAACTCCAAATTGTCACACCCGTTTAACTTAGTTTTACTACTAAAATACATATTTTTTTCTAAATCTTTTTTTGCATCCTCGACCCAACAACAAACAACATTCATTTCGGATTCACGAGTAGAGATAAAAATATCTTCCTCAGTCTCCAATGTTGTAAAGTAAGGTATATCATTATTTGCATTTCATCAAATTGATTTTGAAAATTCACCGCACTTTCATTTTGAGGTAAATCTCCAATATCTTCATCGGATTCACTTTCAATGACTTTACTCTCTCCATCATCTTCTGAAGGTTCATCCTCCTCCGAATTTTCATCACTTCTTTGAGCATGTGCATCATTACACAAATCAAAGGTAGCTTCATCTTCTCTGTAAAAAAAAAAATTCATGAAATACAAAAAAATGAAAATAATTATTATTCATGCTATTAAATAAAATTAGCTAAAAGATTATTCTACCTGATTTCATATTGATTGTGTATACTCTCAATATGTCTTTGACTACCCGAGCCTTCATCAAATGATTGATGAATACCATGTGTTGCAGTGTATGTAAAATGAGGCTGACTGAATGTGGCAAATCCATATTTTGAGCCAATAAATTCATATGATAACCATGTTGATCATTCATTCGAAACAGATTATCTTGATTTTGGTCTAATCTTTATATACATCTCCAAAAGATTTATATCAATCTTGTTCAAAAATTTCTGAGGAATGGCAAAAAATTGTACCAAGATTGGTCATTCTCAATTTTGAACTCAATAAATCTTATAACGTTACCTTGAAATGAGCATGGATATTTTCCAGAAATATCCATTGAATATTTTCTCCATCAGTCCCCATTTTCTCATGCAACAATTTAATTAATTCAACGTAGTTGGTCGAAATAGACATGCTAACAATCATTCTGGCACATTCGTTATATCGAAATCCGTTTATTTCAGTGATTATTTCACCGCCCCAATACAAAGCATCATCACGTTATCTTCAAATTAGCCATCAAAAAATCCTACACACAAAAAGATGCATTATAGTTATTAAAAATATGTTATAAGTACATTACAATATATTGACAAGCCATACCTATTGAAATTTTGAGTATTGATTCAACAATAGGGCATATACGCAGAAGTTTTGTAGAACATTATTTGAATGTGCTAAACGTTCTACACAACCATTTCTTATAATGTTCTGTGGCAACACTTTAAGAATTTATTTTAAAGTTAAAACGTAACATATAGTAACGTTTTATTGGACGATCAAATCAGCAAGAAATCTTCACATACCCGTGACATGATAGAATCGTTACTTAGGATAACATTTTAGTCTTAAAACGTGACTCCCAGTAACGATTTAACGTCACATTTTGTACAAAGATTCTCAGGTGGCAGACCTGTGATTTGATTTGATATAATCGTTACTCCAAGTAACGTTTTATATGTAAAACGTGACTTCCAGTAACGTTTTATGTGTAAAACGTGACTTCCAGTAACGTCTTTCACGTCAAATTTCGTACAGAGATTCTAAGGTGGCAGGTGGCAGATTTACAAAGATACGTTACTGATGGTAACGTCTTAAGCTTAAAATGTTACTGTCAGTAACGTAATGCTTCTTAACGCCGTTTGGTGGTCTGTTTATTTTGTGAAAATGAAAGATAGCCTAATACGTTACTACCAACAACGTTTATATTACTTTTGTAAAATTTCAAAGTTTCATATTATTTTGGTGAATTAAATGATATAATAGATTATTTTGGTCAACTCTTCAATATTAAACCTAGTATATATATCAAACTAGTTTCGTACTTCACATGTTTGACGTACTTCACATGTTTGCCGAATGCCTTTGGTGTCTTTAATATATATGGCCCAACTTAACTCGTCAATTATCATATCTTTGGTGTCTACATTGATTGATAAGCAAATTGCAAATCGATGGCCATTTCCCCAATAATGCTAAACAAGCAACTATTTCCTACGCTTCTCATTTGCATCGCGGTGGTCATGGCGGCTACAATTACAGCCACGACTTCTCAGGATGCAACTCTTACATGCAACACGGTGTTTACAACCCTCGAACCATGTCTTAGTTACGTGTTAGGTGGTGGATTAAGTGTGCCATCAGAGTGTTGTAATGGAATTAAATCTTTGCTCAATGGTGCATGTACAATAGCTGACCGCCAGAGCGCTTGCAAATGCATAAAGAGCGTTGTTTCTAAAGTTGCCCCAGGTCCAGTCAGCCGTGCTGCTAAAGTGCCTGGAATATGTAAGGCCAATGTTCCTTTCAAGATTAGTCCACATGTTGACTGTTCTAAGACCAAATAACACACTTTTTTTTTTTTTTTTAATTCTAGTCATTTTATCTGCCTTGTTAATTTTTAATACTGCATAATGAGATTGAATATGTTTGTGTTATATAATATCATTTTTGTAAGCGTTGTTTCAGAAATTAGTCAAATTGATATTTGAATGAATAATTTCTTCCTTTTTTTTTTGGATTACTTTGACATATACAACAAACAACACGTAAGTTATGGTCGATCTCGACTGTATCTGATGTAATAGAAGTCCCGATGGTCTTAACCTGGACTATATGTTAGATTGATATATTAATAAAACGGTTTTGGACTTAACATGCCTACAATTTTGACTGTCACAATATTAAGATAAAACTCTTCATTGTGGGGGATGAATGGCTCAACAATGAAGATTGTGATGGGACCTTTGCATCCGCCCATCTCCACCTGTCAATTAATGTGATGAAAACAAACATGAACAAATAATCCAAGACAAGGGCATGATTATAGGTTAATAGTTCATGTAAAACAAATCACAATACACTTGGTGTTTGGCAATTTCATCAAAACTTGAGCAAGATCAAGATTCAAGACGACTAGTCCACGCTTGCCAAACAACATATCAGGCTTTACAACCAACTCAAGGATCTTCTCTGCTAGCTCATTGATATGAACTTTAACTTTTGGATGTGCATAAGTAGACACTTAAACAAATAGAGACATTCGTCTTACATGACAATTTCGTGTTCTACTTGGCATCCTACATGGATTATGTCACATAGGACAAATGTGTCTATTTGTTCAATTTTATACAAGTTTATAGACTAGTACTGATGCACACTCCAAGTTAAAAAGGTTATGATTGTCAGTTGAAGCTAAGTTAAAAATTATGTGTATGTATTATGTCTTTACGAATTATATTCATGATCATTGTTGATCCTTGGTAATCTTAATATCCTTACACCTAAGAAATAAAATTATGATCAATATTGAATTTATAATGCCCAGATAATATAAAGGTTGTCATTTTACGTTAATAGTATATATGCTTTATAACCATATGATGTATCCTTACTTGATGAATCTAATGTGACGTCCTTGTAATTTCCTCAACTCTAAGATCAGAATCATTTTCTCATTCTATTCAAGCTTTAATTTTTCCATATTTGTTGCTTGTTGACCAAGGAAATTGATGAAGGAAATTAAAGCATCAAATTAGTTAAAGTGAGTACTGTTGTACGTACAAAATTTATAAAAGCAAATTAAAGATATGCAAGAGCAAAATTTTCAACTTACTCTTTGCCTTATAAATATTCTGAGTTGCTGCTTCAACAACAAGAATGAAAAAAGTGCAAAACTAATCATGTAAGATAAATCACTGCTTGGATGTTTCCTAAACGTTATCTTGAAATTTCATTTCCATTATGATTAATTTGACATATTCTTTTGTTAAAATTTAAAGTAGATACTTGACCTTTTCTTTGATAAGTGTTTTCTTTATACGCGTATCTTTATATTCGTCATTTCCTTTTTACTTGTCCATTTTTTCGTTTTATTTGTCATTTTTAAAATTAAGAAATAACAATTTTTGTTTTTAGATATTATACCTTCAATTTATTAACATTAAATAGGCATTTGTCCATGCGATACAGTATCATTATAGTTTGAACATGAACTTTTAAGCTGATTTCATATTTTCCAAATATCATAATAAATAAAAAAAAGGACCGAGGAAGTAGTCCTAGAGTTCATATAAAATATTGAAGTCAATTTTACACCCCTATATATTATAATAACAAAGTTTTCACTCTCCATAATTCATTTCCATTGCACAAGCACGACACATACACTGCACACGCAAATTGATGGGAGCTAAACTCACAGTTATAGAAAACAGGTGCAACCATGATATTGAAATCAGAGTTTGGGTTTCTCCGGCTCGACCCGACAAATTTCAAAGCATAATTAGAATTGAAGGTGAAGGTGGATGGAAGGAAGTAAATTCCAAAAATTTCATCCATGCAGACGCTACAATTCTTGATGATGATGATATCGAATTTGTATCGTCTACCTTGCTAATGATTTATATTGATGGTGTTTATACAGGATATTACTTTCTTCCAATTCACTTAGTGAAATACGCGAAAGTCATCTGCGACATTAATGAAGATGGACTTTTTATTGTTCAAGGAATCAAACCAACATTCAATTTCTGCAGATTTAAGTAATTTTGTTACAACTTCAAATGTTGCACTTGTATTCATTTAAATGATATTGTAATTTTAATTTGATTTTTATTTTTTTTACAGGGGTTGCGCATTTTTTCCTTATCTCAGAGGAAACAAAAAGGAGATGATTTGAACCTGCAGTATTTATGTTTGTTATTTTGAATTAATGGAATGCACAAATTCAAAAGTATGAATTAGTTTTGATGATAGACAAAGCTATTGAAGAATCAAGTTCAACACTATAATGAAGTCATGTGTTTTCTTTATGATGTAATTGATATTGTTCTAGGGTTATTATTGAATTATAATAAATCCTAAATTGAAGTCTTTAATTGAAGACCTGAGGTTTGTAACAAGAGGAAAAGATTGATTTTCTTGGAGACTTCCCTTTAGATTATCCTTTGTAAGTTGAAATCGCTCTTGAATTTACTAAATTTGATTGCTGAAATCCTACACCATGTAGGTTGTGATTCTTATTTCCTTGAGCAAGGAAGTTTTTCACGAAAAAAATTGTGTTCTTTATGTTATAGCTTACGGTTCATCATACAGAAATCTAATTCCTCTCATAAGTAGTTGGCACTATATCTTTCATGAATTGTTTAATTCCTTTTCTTCGTACATAAAAATACACTTGTTAGCATGAAATTTTAATAAATATTCCTTTGTATCCGCCTAAAGATATACATTTAATAATATGTCTTTATTCTATAACCAATAAAATAAAATCAACATTCACACATACCAAACATAAAAAAAGAAAATTATCTGTTATAGCTATAGTTTACATAATTGTGTTTCATAACAAACACACCACACACACCACACACACACACACACACATATATATATATATATATTATAATATATATATTATATATATATATATATATATATACAACACTATACATATACAAAACAAAGTAGTTATATAATCCGTGTCTGTATGAAGCGAAAGGATAGAAAAACAAAAGAAAACTTGACAGGAAACAAAGATTGTATTTGTATTATCATAAGTATATATAAAACAATATATATATATATATATATATATATATATATATATATATATATTATATATAATTTTCTTACATTATGCAAATACGATCAAAATGTATTCATTTGTATTTTAATAAAGTTAAAGAGGCAAGCAAGATCTAAAAAAAATGGGGAGCAAAATATTGGAGAAGAGAGAGCATACAATTTGAATTAAGGAAAATTACATGAATTAATACATTTTAAAAAATAATTACTGATTTTAGCGATTGTTTATTATCATTTATGGCAACATTGTGATAAATCTGTAATATGTCTTAAAAGTGAATTATGTATCTAATATATTTGAGTTATAATTGTTTTTGAATATATTATATTTATTTGGTAAAAAATTATCAAATTGTATTATAAGTGTATTAAAATGTATTATTAATCATTAAAACTTGTATTATATTTGAATAATAAATTTATCTTTTTAATATATATTAAACTTGTATTATAAATAAATTAAAAGTGATCAAGTAAAAAAATATTTATTACCATAAATAATATTTTTTTATTATGATATATTTATTTAAGTTTTCCTTTTGAATTAATATTTTGCTAGTACTATTTTTCTTAAAAGAAAAAAGTGAATGGCCCGATAACTCCAAACTCCAAAGAGAGAAGCAAAAGAACGAAAGAAAAGGACGCGTTCTTCTTTCTTTTTTTCCCCCATTTATTCAGTAAAAGTGCGTTTATTTTTGAGTAGTGAATACTCTGTCTTTAGTTTTTACTAACCCTACAAATTCTCTTCCGGCAAGTTTCAGGTTCCTCCGAATCGCTCCGACGCCTTTGATGTTCACATCTTCCGGTAGTCCTGTCGCAGATGACTTTCGCCCTTTTATGGAACCACACTTTCTCTAATTTGAATTCTATGTGGTAGGACGAGAGTCATCTGTGACAGGATAATGGAAGATCGAGTTATCAAAGGCTTATTGGGCGTTTCCTTTTTCATCTTGAGTTCCTACCAGAATCTACAAGATTAATGCAAAACCGAAGAAGTAGAGCAGGTAGACATTTCATTACCATTATTCTACTACATATTCAATTGAGAATTATTTGCTTTCGCTTTTGAGCCTATGCTATTGACTTTGATATTATGCTAAATACATTGTGGGTGAGTGCTGTTGGTAAAAACGTATGTGGCAGATGTGCTGGATTCCAATTTATGGGAGAAAATGAAAATATATAGCAGTGTTCACTAGATGTGTTGGAGTTGAAGCAGTTATGTGGTTTGTCAATGCCGATGTATTATTCTTTGCATTTGAGCTATGTGCTACCAATTTTGTCCTTGTTATGTATGTTTAAATCCCTGAATGTGTGCGTGTTTGTGTATATATACATACACAGAAAAATTTGAGCATTTACTCTGCAGTTGAAGCTGGGTGGATTAAAGATAGTAATATACCTGGACGGATAGGTGTTATAATTGCCTCATATTTCCATAATAGAATTTGGTATAAGAATATAATGGCATCCTGACTGTCGTCTTGTAAATTATTTTTTGATATAGGCTTTGTTAGGACTATTGCACAAAGGTATGTGGCATCTCTTAAGAAAAACTTTATTTACTGGATCAATTGATGATTAGAATAGATTTTTGACATTTATCATTAACCAATTTAGAAGGAAATCAGTTCAGACAGTTTGATTAGCAAGGGAAAAATAAATTGATTGATGAAGAGGCTTCTTAGTTTAATGTTTGTTTAAGTATTATGGACACTCTTGTAGGAACCACACTCTCTGTAAATCTAATTAATTTGAATTCAATGTGTTAGGACGTGAGTCATCTGTGACAGGATAATGGAAGATCTAGTTATCAAAAGGCTTATTCGGGCGTTTTTTCTCATGTCCAGTTCGTAGCAAAATCTCCAACTTTTGCAGAGTAGCACAGGTAGACATTTCATCACCATTACTCTATTAGATAATGAATTGAGTATTATTTGCTTCCTCTTTTGAGCGTATGCTATAGAATTTGATTTTATGTTAACACAAGTTACTATTTCTGTGGTGTGGTGTTGAAATTTGTCTGTAAAACTAGGCTTTTTATTTAATCAATATTAAGAAGATGTGGTATGTGGAGATGTGTAGGACGAGAAAATGGAAACATATAGCAGTGTTCAACTTTTTGCAGGCCTAGATGTGTTGAAGTTTCAGCAGTTTTGTGGTTTGTCAATAGTCTTTGTTTTATTAAAGATGTACTATTCTTTGCATTTGAGGTATGTGCTAACAATTTGGGGCCTTGTTATGTATGTTTGAATCCCTGAGTGTGTGCGTGTTTGTGTATATATATCTACACATATACATACACAGAAAAATTTGACTACAGTTGTAGGTGGGTGGATTTAAGATAGTAATATACGTTGACGAATTGGTGTTATAATTACCGCATATTTCCATAATAGAATTTGTTATAAGAATATTATGGTATCCTGACAGTCGTCATGTAAGTTAAATTTTTTATATAGGTTTTGTTAGGACAATTGCACAAAGTTATTAGGCATCTCCTAAGAAAAACTTGTTATGATTCCTACTGGGTCAATTGATGATTAGCATAGATCTTTGATATTTGTCATTAACCAATTTAGAAGGATATCAGTTGAGACAATTCAATTAGCAAGGGGAAAATAAATTGATTGATGAAGAGGCTTCTTATTTTAATGTTTGTTCAAGTATTATGGACACTTTGGTACTCTTGTAGGATGCCAGATTCACTCACTGCTTCACTGTGATCTATGTTTACCATGGATAACGTAATTATCAGATGTATTAGAATCTTTATCTCCAAAAAGAAGAGGAGGTTATAAAATCAAAATATCTTGCCTTCTATCCGGATCCAGCTTGTGCTCCTCACGGGTAACTCTATCCACTAATCTTATAGCTCATGGTCTCAACCTACTTCAATCCTTAAGCCATACCCTTGGGTACCCTTCCATACCCTTTTTTACGAGCCAATGCATCCAATCCAGCTGCTGCTAGCAACGCATGTCATTTTGGCCGAGTGTGAAGTTAATTATCCATCATTTGGTATTCTAAATTTAGGGAGAGCTTGACAGTTCTCTTCTGTATTATTTTCATTGCACCAAGGGTATGCTAGCTTCTCTCTTTAAGTCCAGGTTTTTCTAACTTTGTGGTGTGATTTATCATATTCTACTTGTTTTTGATGGCCAGTAAAGCCTCGAGTCATAATGCTTGCTGTGAGTACTTCCGTACGAAATGTTGAAAATTATTTAGTTAGGTAGGTAAGTTAGCTTAGTCCATCAGATTGACTATGGAAATCCAGAAATCTCAATCCTTTATCATATCTTATACCCTAAACCCAACAATAATTTTACTATGATGACAAGTTGACAACTAAGTGTAATTTTTACTTTATACTAGAATGTTAGGTTATTAGAAGTTACATTATGAAAATTAGCAACTGTTATGATATTTGTCTTCTAATCATCAGTGGATAATCTTTATTAGGTGCAACAAGATAGATACGGAATACTGATTTCTTTAGGTAGGGGAATGTAAAGTCAGCATTGAAAAAGAGTAACAAAATAAGATCCATCCCTCATATTAAGCAAATACCATATAAGTCATTTTATAATCCTTATGATCTATTATAATGAAGCTCCGAAATTGTTAGAATATTACTAAGGAATTTGTGGCTCGAGATCCAACCCTTAACACCAAAATAGATTTACATAAATAGCATTGAAAGACTTAGAAGTTGGATATTTTATTAATATAGTAGCTAAGGGTATGCAATTGGGATTAGAAGCCTCAAGTAATCTTCAAAGTACATAAAGTAAAGTTAAGAAGCAAAATCATCAGTTGCTTGTTTTCATGTACTTTCAACATATGAACAAATTTAACAGGAAACAAGAACTAATGACTGCTAATACAATAATTCCTCTACCAATATGCAATGTAGGGCCTCGCAACCTTCCCATATCCAATGGCCTTCTTGTAAACTGGTTTGCGCATCATGCCACATTCTGCTTGACACTGTTGCTTTACTCCATACTTGTTTGTCTGCTGTTCTCTCTCTATAGGAGCAGAATCCTTAATTCCTCTACTTGTCGATTTCCCTTCACCTTTGCTTCTACTTGACTTATTTTTTTCAGTCTGAATCACCTTCGACTTCTTCTGTTTCCTGAATTTACTCTCAAAAGCATTGGCATCACTTTCACCCAATTCATTACCTAAATAGTCTTGTTCCCTTGATTTTCTTTTCTTTACAGAAACTTCCCTCCCGTTGTGTGCTTTTAAATCAATTGAAGTACCTTCAGCACCACGATTTTGAAAGTTACTTTGGATGAGAGATTGGTAGAGGGCATGTAGAGTACTTGTGGTATCGTCCTCACTAATGTCACAACAGTTCATGCCAGGAAGCCAGTCTAACATGGTGCAGACCCAACTCTGAGAAAGTTGATTGGGTTTTGTACCATAGGGGAGAAGCCTCCGCTTCCGACATGTAGAACATCGAATCCAATCTTCTTGTATAATGAATGGAGCAAGTGGTGACTCATCCCCTGAAGTGGTCAGTCCGGGCAGTGTGTCTTATCAGAAGTAGTGTGTGAATCACTACTCTTCGGGGCAGCAGTATTACCAGAACGAAGCTTAATCCTAATCCTAATGGGTTTGTGAGAAGAAATAGGGGTAGTGGTAGGGGAAGGGAGTTTTTGAGATATCTGTGGTTGAATTACAAGTTGATCAATCGGCAAAAACGAACCATAAACACCAAATTTTGGCCCCAACTTCTCAGCAGAAACAGTTCCTTCAAAATCTTTCGTATAATTGCCCAAAACAGTTTGAAGCTTAGCATCAATGTTTATATGAAAATCGTCATATATTTCTCCTCCTTTAATTTCGTGTTCTTCTGCCATCGTAGTTTCCTAGTCCTATGCTCACAGTTCCTAGATTTCTTTGCGAAGTTCACAAAAAAATCTAATGTATATATAAAAAAAACTCCTGATTAATTTTGGTAACTTATTACCGACTAACTTATAAAATAGACACAGTTTCTAAATTTTTTTGCAAAATTACCAAAAAAAATCCGCTTAATTATAACTAATTAGGATTAGTAGTCCTAAGCCGAATCAATTTAGGAAAAACCTACCTATTAATGTGATAACTTATTAACCACTAACTAAACAACTAATAAATAGACACGTTAATTTTGTAATTAAAAATTAATTTGGTAACTTATTACCGACTAACTAAATAACTAATTCATTGGGCATCGTATTAAAATAAAATAGACACGTTAATTTTGTATGAAAACGTTAAATTCATTTTTTCTTCTGCTTTCTTAAACTGTATTATTGGGTGTGGGTGTGGGTGGGTGGGGTGGGGGGGGATGAAGTATGACATACTTGTGAGTTATTTTAATTAATCGATTGTCTTTTTATTTCAATTAGTTAAATATACATTATTTTATTATTTTAATTTATACGAAGGTGTTCGACTAAATACATCAATTTAGATTAAAAAAATAAGGCTATTTAGCTAAATCATCTTACAAATGACTATGTTAGTAATTTTTTTTAAAAAATAACATAAGACATAAATTTAAGGAATAATTGCATAGAATGATAAATTAATAATGTAAAATAAATACAGTAGCTATCGTTTGATTTTTTTGTACTACATGTCAAAATATATTTTTTATACCCTATAAATATAGACTACACAGATAAATAAAATTAAATTCATAATTTAAAAATTCAAATTCAAATTATTAAGAACTCCCGATTTTGCTCAAACTGAAACTATGCCAGCTCTGCTCACTGCAACTCATGCTCTATTAATTAATGTTAATTTAATGGTGGAATTCAATTTATATACTTATCTTAGAATGTTTTTTTAAAAAAATAAATAATATTGAATGATATTTGAGTAATTAATTTATTTTGAAAAAAAGAAGAAGATCCTACTGATGTTAAAAGAAAATCTCACCGATGTTACTATGGCAACAGTTATGTTTGGTCAAAGATCAAAAAAATCCTTTCAAAAGAAAACTATTCTTTTATGCTTTAAAATGAAGACCAATAGACCCTTCGGCCCTCAGTGATCCAACATAAAAATTGAGAACTTTTTTTTTTTTTGAAATTTCAAATTACGAGTTTGATTTTATTTATTTATGTATAATTTACATAAACTTTATAGTGTAAAATTAAATTACTTTTTATTCTAATTATTTTTCTAATTACACAATTCTCATATTTTTTCAGGCATTTTAAATACATAATTACAGAAATCTCATAATCTGTGCATACTATTGATCTATTGCACTGATTAAGGAAAAAAATAGAAAATCAAATAAAGATTTCGTAAATTGTGTTTAGGGGTGTCAAATGGGCGCGTTGAGTTGAAATTGAGATATAAAATGTATAAATTTAAGGAATCTCATAGTGTAATTGAATAATTACATTCTGTCCCGATAAGTTTAATAATTACAAAAAATCCCTTAAAATTGCTGAGCCGTGATATTTTAGAATGTTGTGATACATGGTAAATGATACTGGTAACTTAAAACTGTTAAGAAAAAATAGGGGATAAAAACGGTAAGTTTAATGCTGTTACTAAGTCAGCTTAATTTGTGGTAACATCATTAATCATCATTAAATCAGCACTTAATTGGATATTAATTAAAATTTGAAAAGCAAATATTGTATCAGTTATTTAGTGCCTCTCTATTTGAATATTCTGTTATGACTGGAGTTCATTCTATTTATCATTTTTTTCTTTACCTGCAGGAAGTTCTGTGGTTGGACAAGGCGAGGTTCAAGAATTTGTCTATCAGAATATTCCTGAAAATCATCCTCTCTTCAGCCTATTCTCTTCGAAATGGATGACCCTCGCCTTGATCACATGTTCTCATCGCCTATTTTCATTGGGACATTGGGTCTGTTAGGTGCATCATTCATGGCTTGCACATACACAACACAAACTCCACTTGTGAAGGTAGCAAGAAGGTCCAAAAATTGTATCCTTAAACATTTGGATAACATTATCCCCCACGTATTTTTCAAAGTCCTTTAGGAAATTGTTGTTAAAGTTGACAGCAAACCTTATGGGATGTGTTGGTATCTTTTTAATCTTGTACTTCAGTGGCTGCATTTTGAAAATAAAACCGCAAATTAAAACGATATAAATATAACTACTAAATAAAACAACTAATAACTTAATGATACATGGTTTCAGTTTTCAGAATTTCATACTACATGAAAAACATGTGATACATGTCTATAACATGTATCAGTGAATTAAATAAAACATTATAACATGTGATACACATGTCTAAAACATGTATCATAAACAGCGACTAAACAACATACACAAAGAATCTATATGTATCATCAACTATATCTGATGAAGCATTTATTAAACTTAATGAATGATACATTATAACAAGTTTCAAAACATGTATGAGTACATCAACTAAACAACTAATACCTTACTGATACATGATATCATTCAGGAATTCATACTACATGCAGACATGTGATACATAGCTACTACATGTATCATTACATTGACTAAACAATGAACACACAGATTCTACATGTATATAGAAGGAATCATATATCCTTCTATTAATTGACGGATCCATTACTATGAAGTAATAGAACAATTAACAAAAACGAAAAAGATAAGATATACGAATTGATGATGGATTAACTATAAAAAGGGACTGGATTCTTACGATTCAAGATTAGGAAGAAATAGTCGAATATGGATTAAGAATAAAAAGAAGAAAATAAAAAGATATGCTGGGTTGAGAAGATTCAAAATATGAAGAAATAGTCTGATGGAGACGATAAGGAAAAAAAAAGAAGTGAAAGGTGACTTTGGTAAGAACAAAACGGTAGAATGCAGTGGAAGTTACCCTACTTCCAGATTTTTTGAATTTTCAAATTCAAAATTTAAAAATTTGTCTTTTATTTAAATTTAATTAAATTTAATAATTCAAAATCAAAAAGGTGATTAAAAGGTTGAGTGTTTAAATGGATAAAATTTAAAATTCAAAAATTGATTAAGAGGTTGAGTGTTTTAATGGAGAAAAAATAGGCATAAAATTGGTAAATGTGTTATAGGAGAGAGAGTGTAATGTATCTAAAAACATACACTAAAATAAAAAAAATAGGGAATTATGTAATATTTAAAAAAAGTAGGGAAAATTGGAGAATATAAAAATTATAGATGTGTATTTAAGTTATTTTTACATATAAAATAGGTTGACATAGAAGATGGGTTGGGTCTTGAACCGCCCAAGTTTACTTTGAGCTCAAATGGGCTGAAAACGTGTTGGTCTTGACCAGCCCAATTTGACCCGATTAATCTCAATAATTTAACATATTGATATTTAACTTTTGTAATTACAATTTAAATTTCAGCTCAATTTTTTTTTTTTAAAAAAAAGTAACAAATGGATGAATAAACCATAAAAGATGTTAAATAGATAATAATTCATACCTTGGATATATGAACATATTTTAATAATAAATTTTAAAGCGAGTTGAAAATGAAGATTGAATTGGGTTCAATTGAGGATTCTCTTCAAATGGGTTATGTTTGAATGAGTTGAGTTGAACCTAATTCAAATTATCTTGAACCCAATTCTTAAAATTCTGGACGAGTTGAGCGAGTTACCTATGTTTGGGTTCATTTTTGACACTCCTAATTGTGTTATTCCATTCCAAAAGAATTCAATCATATATAGTGTAACTAATCAAAAAAGTCAAAAATTATATTTGTTCTTGTTCATCGTTCTCTCTGTTTCATAAAAAAATTTATCAAAATTTTGAATAAGCAGGGTGAGTTATGAAGGACACAAAAGTGATGGAATTGTCGTTGGACAAACTATTTCTTCTGTGAATCTTCAAGTTCATCGAATATCCTTTCGATTTTGATTCAATCTTGTCGAAAATTTTGAGATTCAAAGTTATACTACCAGTTCATTGAAGATCCTTTCAATTTTGATTTAAAAGTGTTGAAAATTTTGAGTTTCAAAATTATTCTCCTAGTTTATTGAAGATCCTTTCAATTTTGATTTAAAATTATTAAAATTTTTGAGAAGATACATCATGAAGATCCTTTCAATTTAATTAATAAGTTTTGTGTTTCTACTAGATACATTAAATAAGAAAGTGTTGCCCATAAGATTTTAGGTTTGAGATTGATTATTATTTGGTAATTGTTATGTATCAGATACATTTAACATAAATTTGGATTCAAGTATCATAACTAAAAATTAGTGTCAGGCCCCGAGCCTACACCTTGAACGTGACCAGCACCCAATAACTATTGCTGGCCTTGAGCGAACCCTTGGTATGACTTATTTAACTCATCGGAAGACTTAACTCAACGTAAAACATGAAACATTCTCAAAAGATTACTTAAAATAAAATACTTGGCCAAATTGGCACTTAAGTCTCATGATAAATATTTGTAAATAAGGAGAGACTCAAACTGAACTATTTGACTGACTATCTGTCTATAAAGTCTCTATCATACTAAGATGGATGTTGGGACAGACCTCACAACATCCTATAAGTAAAGACTAGAAAGCAATAAAAAAGTCCTCCGAAATGCAAAGAGGCTCACCACTAACTCTAAGTGCTCAAACTGGATCAATGAGGGCGTTGAATGATGATCCTGGGTACCTGCGTTTGCATCATGATGCGATGCAGACCAACTGACATCAATACATTTAATGTACGAGTATGCGAGTTGGAAAGCTAACAAAACTTAAGCTTGAAAAGAGTAAGAAGAAACACATACCTTGACTCTGCTCAACTCATGAAATATTGAACTTAATATAAAGCAATATGGCATATGCAATATACATAAAACTTGTAAAACAATGTAAACAACTTAGTTCGTTAAATAAAATGCAATAACAAACTCAACTTTACTTATATATGAAAGTAATATAGTTTCTGTGGGAGATTCTCCAAACGACAACAATCACTACGAGTTTAAGTGATGGTACAACATTTTACCTCACGTTGCCAAGGACTATTCTATATCTTGTCATCGGTACATGACCTTACTTAACTAGTCGATACACTAGCTTAACTTACGTAATCATCTAAAAAGTATGACCCATTAATACCCAGTAATGACTACATGGTTATCATGGAGACTTTAGTTAATTGTGAACTCTCATCCCCAAATCGGTGCTAAATAATACTCCAAAAATGTACTTTAGCTCATTCTCTTAAAACAACTTTCTGTTTTTGGGTTGAGATAATTACTCAACACTTAACTTTTAAAAAACTCTCTTGGAATCAATATTCCCTTTTCTTGTTCAAAATTCTTTTGGTAAATCTTAGTTTCATCTTAACTTAAATGTGAAAACATTTATTAACTTTTAGGTAATACTTAGTTCTCTATAACTTTTGAGAAATGATCACAACTCTTTATTCCTTGCTTAATTTTGAACTTGAGTCTTAATCAAGTCTTTGGAAATAGGTAATTTCCTTATATTTCTTTAATGAAAGACTTCAACTCTTTACTCATTACTTTAACTTGAAGCTTGAGCCTTAAAACGGAGTTAAAACGTTTTAGTAAAGACTCTTGAAAATCTTTAAGAACTTTGTTTTGTAACACCTTGAAAATTCAAGACGTGTTGTAAAGTCTAACATAGGTGTCATAAGGTCTAAGTACAATTTTAAGTCCATTTTATTGAATATAGGTCATTTAAGAAGTTTAAGAACCAAGACATCCGGGAAGTTGGTTCAAAGGGGTGTTAGTGTGCCTTAGCCTATTTGACTAACTTTTAGGAGTAAAAAATGTACGAAAATTGATGGAAGGGTAGCTAATAGGTGTTTGAGCTGTTTCATTGTTGAAACGTCCGGGTACGACTCCCCACGGACCAATCAAGGGCCCTTGAGAAGGACCCTGCAGGTTGAAGCAACACTGCCTGTGCAGTGTGCATCGATGGGGCAACAGACGGCCCGTGTGTGGACAGACGGGGAGTCGATGCCATTAAAATTGAGTAATTTTATTGATATAAATATCTAAATTGAGTGATTTTATTGATATTAAATAAAATTTAATGACAATTAAATAAAGGAATTTTGAAAATTAGTGACATTTTGATATATTACCTCTTACTTTTGTGGCTTCATTATATCCTCATATATATTTTTTTGGTCAAGGCAAACATAAGACTATTTGTTCAACATATGACTTATGACTCCATCTGCAAATTATCTTTTAGAGGATTACGGAAAGAGATAGTTACTGGATTTTGGGACCTAACGATTTATCATTTTCAATTGACCTTTTATTTAGGTGTACATAAGTAGATATTTAAATTTGTATAAAATTGAATAAATAGGTACATTCGTCTAAAATAATACTCTACATGATAGTTTTATATTCTACGTGACGTCCAACATGTATTATGTCATATAAGGCACATGTGTCTATTTGTTCAATTTTATACAAGTTTGAAGGCCTAGTACTTGTGCATACCAAAGTTAAAGGTTATGATTGTCAATTGAAATCAGATTAAGCGAAGATTGTGCTCTATTCGTTTGTAAAAGTAAACGTTTTCGAATAAAGACTGTAAATTAAGGAGTTGACAACAATTGTCAGATGGGGGATTAGGCTTGTCAATTAAAAAGTACAACAATTACGAAAATATGGGGTAGCTAAGTAGAGAAGGATTCTCGGGGATGTAATCGATTAAAGGTTAATTTCACTATAGGGGTGATTGTAATTCACTAGCAATTGTTGAACCTCAATGGGTAGGTTAGACTACGTATGCAATAGTTTTCTCTCGAACAACTATTACGATTTAAGCGAGTTCTCTCGAACCTCGCAAAATTTAGGATTGTTTTTCAACGATTGGCTCAAGCCGTGACGACTCAAGTCAATAGAAAGGTTGTGATTCCTGTGAACTCTGATGTGTTACAAGAGGTTTTAATCAATAATCATACCATCAGAGCGGCTTATAACAGAGACCTTTATTTAATTGGTAAAACTCAAGTCCTCTACTAGTTCTTTCAAAACTTGATGAATGTAATGTGATGTCTTTGTAATTTCCTCAGCTTTAAGAGAATCCTTTCTCATTCTCTTTTCTTGTTCAAGCTTTAACTTTTTCATATTTGTTGCTTGTTGACCAAGGAAAATTAAAGGAGGAAATTAAAGCATCAAATCAGTTATAGTGAGTACTGTTGTACGTACATAAAGTATAAAAGCAAATTAAAGATGTGCAAGACCAAAACTTTCAACTTATAATTACTGCTTCAACAACAAGAATTAAAAAAAGTGCATAAACTAATGATTAGTTTTGTAAGATAAAACTCTCTTTTGAGACTGCTTAAGTTGCTTGGATGTTTCCTAAACTTTATCTTGAAATTTCATTTCCATTATGATTAATTTAACATGTTCTTTTGTTAAAATTTAAAGTTCACACCTGACCTTTTATTTGATATGCCTTTGGAAAATGTAATGAGTAAATGGTAAAATCTACTACAATAATTAGGGAAAATGAGCTATAATCGAAATCATAGAGACACATTTTAATTAAATTAAGATCATATTACCCTCTGAATTTATTCTTTTTGTAATTTTATTTACCTTTTGTCTTACATGGCACACTTCGTGACTCCACACAATTGAGGCGCGTGAAAGATATTTGGATTCCACGTAACTCAAAAAGGTGCATAAAATTACAATCAAAAAAAAGTTCAAAGAGATAATAGGACCTTAGTTTAGTTAAGATATACCTCTGAGTTTACGGTTATAGTTTAGGAGGTACTTATACATTATTTTTAACAATTAATATTTTTGATGTGTTAAATCACAAGTAAAAAAGGGACAGAGGGAGTTGTCCTAAAGTTTATATAAAATATTGAAGTCAATTTTACACCCCTATATATATTATACAAAGTTTTCACTCTCCATAATTCACTTCCATTACACAAGCACTAAATACATGCATACACTGCACACGAGCACTGATCACGGAAATTGATGGGAGCTAAACTCACAGTTATAGAAAACAGGTGCAACCATGATATTGAAATCAGAGTTTGGGTTTCTCCGGCTCGACCCGACAAATTTCTAAGCATAATTAGAATTGAAGGTGAAGGTGGATGGAAGGAAGTAAATTCCAAAAATTTCATCCATGCAGATGCTACAATTCTTGATGATGATGATATCGAATTTGTATCGTCTACCTTGCTAATGATTTATATCGATGGTGTTTATACAGGATATTACTTTCTTCCAATTCACTTAGTGAAATACGCGAAAGTCATCTGCGACATTAATGAAGATGGACTTTTTATTGTTCAAGGAATCAAACCAACATTCAATTTCTGCAGATTTAAGTAATTTTGTTACAACTTCAAATGTTGCACTTGTATTCATTTAAATGATCTTTTAATTTTAATTTAATTTTTATTTTTTTTACAGGGGTTGCGCCTTTTTTCCTTATCTCAGAGGAAACAAAAAGGAGATGATTTGAACCTGCAGTATTTATGTGTTATTTTGAATTAATGGAATGCACAAATTCAAAAGTATGAAGTTATGATGATAGACAAAGATATTGAGGAATCAAGTTCAACTCTATAACGTAGTCATATGTTTTCTTTATGATGTAATTGATATTGTTCTAGGGTTATTATTGAATTATAATAGATCGTAAATTGAAGTTGTAAGGTTTGTAACAAGAAGAAAGTTGATCCTCTTGGAGACTTTCCTTTAAATCATCCTTTGTAATATGAAATCGCTCTTGAATTTAGTGAAATTTGACTGCTAAAATCCTACATAACGTAGGTCGTGGTTTTTATATCGTTTGAGAAAAGGAATTTTCCATGAAAAATATTATGTTTTCTACGTTATAGCTTACGATACAACATACAGAAACCTAATTCCTCTCACGAGTGGTTGGTACTATCTCCGATTCTTAATTTACTTATCTTTAGGTTCTAATACTCATCATCCAAGTACACTATTGTTTTTAATTTATTTTTATGACATGAGTTCATGTGCTATATAACACTATTGTTTTAATTTTTCAATTGTACATAGGTGCTTCAAGTCATTCGATTTATGATCTTATATATAATTTATACTATGCTCATGCGCTAATCTTATCTTTATTCCAACTTACATCAAAATGTATGGTCGAAGATTGATACTTCGTTTCTCCTTCTGCACTACATCTTATTGTTAAAATTCTTATAACTTTTCTCCCTTACATTTGATAAAATTTGAACGATACGTACGAAAGGAAATCAATTAACTAATTGTCATTCCAATGTTCTTTAGATTTCACTGTATCATCCCTTGTTAGATGAATATTCACTATTAGAAAATATAGAGTTAGCTATGGAATTTATTCCTAATTTTCCGTTGATCCATTGCTAATTTGTAGCTAAATGAGATTTATATGAAATTTTTGTTGTTTACCTATTATGGAAGGGATAATTATATAGAATGACAAACTAATAATATAAAATAAATATAGTAGCTATCGTTTGATTCATTTATGTTCAATAGCAAACTGTTTGTCAGTCTCTCTCTCCCGTATATTCTCGCTCGCCACTCTCCCCTCTCGCTCGCCTCTCTCGCTTTATACAATAGAATTGTATAAATTGTGTTTCTAATTGTATAAAGTGAGAGAAAATTGTATATACACATTCAAATACATATATTTTTGTCTTACATAAGTATACAATAAAGTACTCCCATGCCCAAGTCTCTTTTGCCTTTCTCTCTTTCTCGTTTTATACAAATTCAAATTGTATATAATTTCTCTCTTTCTCGTTTTATATAATTCGATTCAATTGTATATTCCTCGCCCGAGTCTCTTTTGCCTTTCTCTCTTTCTCATCTTATACAAATTCAAATTGTATATAATCGTCATATACATTTATAATTATACAATTCGTTTTATACAATTCTCTACCCAATTCTCTTTCTCTTTCTCTTTCTCGTTTTATACACTTCGTTTTATACAATTCACTTAAATTGTATATGTATAATGAATTATACATATATATGTTTGCTATGGAACATAACTTATGCAAATTTTGTTATAGCATACAAATATGAATTTTATGTTTGATATATGTGAAAGTTGCCCATTATGGAATTAGCTATGAAATTTATGGTAATTTTAAGGGAAAATTACGCGGTGAAGCAAACTTATATTACTTAAATATTCATCATAGCTATAGTTTGCTATAATTAACACTCGCGACTAATATTATACATTAATTATGTGGGCTGACTTCGAGTTTGTATAATTAGTCAGAATAAACAAATACATGTGTATAATATACAATTATCTAACCGATATACATAGACAATTTACCTCTCTCCCACTCTCTCCCCTCTCTCGCTCGTCTCTCTCCCAATCTCGCTCTCCTCTTCCTACCTTTCCCAATATCGCCGCCACTCTCACAATCTCTCTCTCCTCTCTCCTCCCTCTCCCAATCTCGCTCTCCTCTTCCTACCTTTCCCAATATCGCCGCCACTCTCACAATCTCTCTCTCCTCTCTCCTCCCTCTCCCAATCTCTCTTGCCATATATACAAATACAAATGTATAATATACAATTATCTAATCAATATACATATACAATTCACCTCTCTCCCTCTCTTTGCCCTCTCTCGTTCGCCTCTCTCCTCTCTATAACATGTAATTACGGATCATAATTATCAAACTATAGCTATGAAGAGTAATTAGACTATTTTTGAGTTACTGTATGTGAAAGTTCCACTAATTTTAATCAATTCATCACTAATCCATGTCTAAATGAAATGAACAAAAAAATAATTTATTGTTTAGTTATGAATTTTATCAATCACTAATTCACGTGAAAATTAGGGAATAAAATATGACTACTTTGGCATAATCTAAACTTGCTAGTAGAAATTTGAAGTTGCAAAAAGAAAAAGAGAAGCAAAAGAAGTGAAAGAAAAAGAGGCGTTGTTGTTTTTTACTTTATTCAGTATAAAGTGCGTTTTACTCTTCTATATCTTGTAGCTCACAAATCGTCTTTACTAACCCTACAAATTCTCTTCCGGCAAGTTTCAGGTTACTCCGAATCGCTCCAACGCCTTTGATGTTCACATCTTCCGGTAGTCCTGTCGCAGATGACTTTCGCCCTTCTAAGGAACCACACTTTCTGTAAATCTAATTAATTTGAATTCAATGTGGTAGGACGAGAGTCATCTGTGACAGGATAATGGAAGATCGAGTTATCAAAGGCTTATTGGGCGTTTCCTTTTTCATCTTGAGTTCGTACCAGAATCTACAAGATTAATGCAAAACCGAAGAAGTAGAGCAGGTAGACATTTCATTACCATTATTCTACTACATATTGGATTGAGAATTATTTGCTTCCGCTTTTGAGCCTATGCTATTGAATTTGATATTATGCTAAACACATTGTGGGTGAGTGCTGTTGGCAGATGTGCTGGATTCCAATTTATGGGAGAAAATGAAAATATATAGCAGTGTTCAACTATGTGTTGGAGTTGAAGCAGTTATGTGGTTTGTCAATGCCGATATATTATTCTTTGCATTTGAGTTATGTGCTACCAATTTTGTCCTTGTTATGTATGTTTAAATCTCTGAGTGTGTGCGTGTTTGTGTATATATACATACACAGAAAAATTTGAGTATTTACTCTGCAGTTGAAGGTGGTGGATTAAAGATAGTAATATACCTGGACGGATAGGTGTTATAATTGCCTCATATTTCCATAATAAAATTTGGTATAGAAATATAACGGTATCCTGACTGTCGTCTTGTAAATTATTTTTTGATATAGGCTTTGTTAGGACTATTGCACAAAGGTATTTGGCATCTCCTAAGAAAAACTTTATTTACTGGATCAATTGATGATTAGAATAGATTTTTGATATTTATCATTAACCAATTTAGAAGGAAATCAGTTCAAACAGTTTGATTAGCAAGGGAAAAATAAGTTGATTGATGAAGAGGCTTCTTAGTTTAATGTTTTTCAAGTATTATGGACACTTGGGCACTCTTGTAGGATGTCAGGTTCAATCTATGCTTCACTGGGATCTGTGATACATGGTTTTGCAAAAACATTGTGCATGGTTGACTAACTATCAAACATTTTGTAATAAGACAAAGATAGGAGTTGTAGTATTAGAATCTTTATCTCCAAAAAGAAGAGAAGAGGTTCTAAAATCAGAGTAGTTTGCCTTCCATTCTGCTCCAGCTTGCGTGCTCCTCATGGCTAACTCTGTCCACTTATCTTAATTATGGTCAAAGTTATAAAGTGGTTTTGCCTCCTCTGGAATTTCTACTTGAGACCTCATGATTCTCAATCTAATTTTTGTGGAAGAGCTTGAGAATTCTCTTCTGTGCTATTGTAATTGCACCAAGGGTATGCTATCTTCTCTTTTTAAGTCCAGATATTTTCTTCCTTTGTAGGTGTGATATATCATATTCTACTTGTTTCTGATGGCCAGTAAAGCCTCGAGTCACAATGTTTGCTATGATTACTTTCTTGCGAATGTTCAAAATTGATGGAAAATATTTATTTAGGAAGGTCAATTAGCTTAGTCCATCAAAGTTTGTTCTTGCAAGTTTTTGTATTATGTAAAATCAAGTTTTTGACTTTTCTTGTTTCACCAACTGCCTCTAAACTATCAACCTTTCTCTATGCAAATATTTTGCAAGTGATTTTTGAAGATATCATATGATCCTCTTGGACCTTAGTTGCTACCTACAGAGTCATGACTAGGATGTGTCAAGCTGCAAAGTACCTGCCAATAGATAGTTATGATACACAACTAAGGATTTATCAATTTGTTCATCGCACTAAAGCATACCAAAGACCATTCTTAGGTTTTCTCTTCATATTGTTCTCGAGGCAATTTTTTTTCTCTAATTTGTCTTCTTTGATTACTAGTTCGTTTTTCGTCCACTTAAGACCTCTTAGACTGTTAGACAGTTAAAGAATATTACGAGATAATTATACTCAAAAGAAAGGTTCCTAGAAGTGGGATATTTAATTAATATAGTAGCTAAGGGTATACAATTGGGATTAGAAGCCTTTAAGTAATCTTCAAAGTACATAAAGTAAATTTGTGAAGCAGAATCAGTTGCTTATTTTTCATATACTTTCAACATATAAACAAATTTAACAGAAAACAAGAAAAAAGAACCAATGACAGCTAATACAGTAATTCCTCTACTAAATTGCAATGTAGGGCCTCGCAACCTTCCCATATCCAATGGGCTTCTTGTAAACTGGTTTGCGGATCATGCCAGATTCTGCTTGAGACTGATGCTTACTCTATACTTGTTTGTCTTGTGTTCTCTCTAAATATGAGCAGAATCTTTGAATCCTGTATCTCTCCTTCTTGATTTCCCTTCACCCTTGCTTCTACTGGATTTTTTTTCTTCGGTCTGAATCACCTTAGACTTCTTCTGTTTTCTGAATTTCCTCTCAAAAGCATTGGCATCAGTTTCACCCAATTTATTACCTAAATAGTCTTGTTTCCTCGATTTTCTTTTCTTTACTGAAACTTCCCTTCCGTTATATGCTTTTACATCAACCGAACCCTTAGCACCACGATTTTGGAAGTTACTTTGAATGAGACTTTGGTACAGGAAATGTAGAGCCTTTGTTGTATGGTCCTCACTATGTTACAACAGTTCATGCCAGGAAGCCAGTCTAACATAGTACAGAGCCCAACTCTGAGTCAATTGATGGGGTTTTATACCATATGCAGAAGCCTCCACTTCCGACATGTACAACAGCAAATCGAATCTCCTTGTATAATGAAAGGAACAACTTGTGGCTTATCCCCAGAAGTCAGCTCTGGGCAGTGTGTCTTCTCAGACTCTTCGGAGCAGCAGTATTATCAGAAGACCGAAACTTAATCCTAATCCTAATGGGTTTGTGAGAAGAAAGAGGGGTAGGGAGTTTTTGAGATATTTGTGGTTGAGTTACAAGTTGATCACTCGCCAAAACGAACCATTAACACCAACTTTTGGCCCCAAATTCTCAGCAGAAACAGCTCCTTCAAAATCTTTCATATAATCGCACTAAACAGTTTGAATCTTAGCATCAAAGTCTATATGAGAATCGTCATATATTTCTCCTTCAACTTCGTTTTCTTCCTTTTGAATTTTCAATAAATCAATGTGAGAATCATCATAAATTTCTCCTTCTTCAATTTCGTGTTCTTCCGCCATCGTATTTTCTAACATTGGAGTAACTATCAAAAAGGTTGCATCTCTGAAAGCACTACACTAGAGACCTTCCTTGCTAAGCTTGTCTGACACTTTATTCTGCTCCCGAAATATGTCTGTTGGCATCGCTGCTCCCAGCTTCTCCATTAATAACCTGTATTCAAAGATTAAGTTAGTAAAGAGGTGATTATCGTGTTCAAACATATTGATCAGTTCCATGGAGTCTGTGTTGATGTCTATTGGGTTCAGCTTATATTCAATGGCCATAAGCACACCTTGTCTTAGCGCACGAAGCTTGCCAGGATTGAGTTAACATGGGCTTCTTTGCTGATAAAAGCCAATGATCGAGTCACCTCTGTGGTTCTGATAACACCTCCAAGGCCTCCTGGTCCGGGGCTTTCTTTCACAGCCCCATCTGTATTCAGTTTAAAGCTACCTGGCACAGGAGGATTCCACTTGACCTGGATGACATATTTCTGATCAAGGAAGGCTAGTAATATACTAGAGTCAAAATACATGTCGATCCAAGTCATTAGCAAGACATCTATCTAACTTTTAGGTATTCGAGCATTTAAGTAGGTCATCATTCACATCATAACAATACCACCAGGTGTGATAAGAGGATCAATCCTTAATACAGGTTTGAGAATTTTTGGATTGAAAATCATTTTTTGGTAAGAAGCTTTGAGATTCATGAAGAAACTTCTTTTTTTTTTTTGAACATTGAGATTCATTGAAGTAGTCTAGTAGAACTTACCTTTGTTTTGAGGATTATAATCTTGTAATATTCTTCAACTGTCTAAGAGGTCATTGGTGGACGAAAAATGAACTAGTAGTCAAAGAAGACAAATTTGAGAAAGAAGAATAGCCTTCAGAACCATATGAAGAGATCTACCTATGAACGATGTTCTATATGTTTTAGTAAGATGGACCATTGATATATGCTTAGGTGTATATCATGACTTTATATTGGCAGGTACTTTGCAGCTTGATTCTTTATGTAACAACTTGATTGTAGATAATATATATAAGAAATAGGTGTGTAGATATTCTTTTAACTGAGCCACCTAACTAAATAATTTTCAATTAGTCTTCACCTAACTAAGCTGTGCCCGAGTGGAAGGCAATATATTCTGATTTTATAACCCCTCTCCTCTTCTTTTTGAAGATAAAGATTCTAATACTGTTAACTCTTTATCTTTGTCTTACACAAAATGTTAGACAGTTAATTAATAACCTATGGAGATTCATGTGTACACATAGATATCCCAGTTAAGCAGTGAGTGAATCTGGTGTCCTACAAGAGCATCTGAATGTCCATCATACTTAAACAAACATTCAGAGAGTAAGCATTCAAATTACATGAAAAATACTTAAATATACAAATCTTCATCAATCAATAGAATAGAGTAATAATAGTAATGAAATGCCAACTGTGCTACTTCGTTGAGCTTTTAATAGGTAGGTCCTCCATTATCCTGTCGCATTTCTACATTAAAACCCTCCAACAAGAAGAAAAAAGTTGGATTTATTGTTAGCTTTGAGAAAGGATTGTTCAATAGAAGAGCTAAAGTCATCTGCGACAGGAACATGGAAGATCTGAACATCAGAGAAAACAGAGGATTCGTGAACTCATTATAAAGAAGACGGTAAAGAATATTTCTAAAGGACGCTTATACTTTGCCTCCGTTTGTATGTAGAATTAATCTCTTTGAATATCTTCTTTCTACGTATTAAGAATACAAATATTTTTTTCAAAAAAAAAAAAATCGAATCTGCAAGTAATTTGTAGTGAAGGTTTTTGTGGTTTGAAAAAAATAATTGATGAGAAAAAAATGATGAAGAAAAGGGGTTGTATAGGGTGGTAAAATTGATTGTCATTTCATTTATTTTTATATTAAGATAGAGATATAAAAAAATTTGAAATAATTTTCAGTCTTTTAACCTAAAAAAAAATTTATAGTTATTGGGGTCAAGTAACACATGTCATCTTTTAATTAGTTATTTTGTCACGTCATAGCAAGTGTATGACATACACTTTACCTTTTTTACTAGATTATCAAAAAAAGGTTTAATAGGAAGAAGTTTTGGATAGACAAAAGTGTTAAATAGGTAATAGTCCTAGTTAAGGTATCTAAGTGAATTATGCGGACAACTTTTAGGGGTAACAGATGATTGAAACCTTTAAAATATTATGTTTTAGTTAGTTTATGGTTTAGTTGATAAATTGCAAGTATAAGGGTCCAACTACAAACAGAGTCAAGTATAGGGTCTCCTAAGTCATCTTTTTTTTTTTTAATGAGGTAAGTGTTGAAACCACATTTAAATTATCTCTTTTTTGTGTTTCATATCTAATATACTACAGTTTGAATGAATTACGACTCGAGACTTAATTTTAGTTGTAATTTCGTCGCGTATCTTCTTTATAAACCACGCACGCACGCGCAAACACAAAATTATATAACAAATATACAAATGCAATTAACCTTTCTCCACTCTCTGTCCTTTCTCGTTCGCCTATCTCATCTCTTTCTCAATTAAACCTACCTCTTTCCTCCCTTTCACAATCTCGCTCGTCGCTAGATAACAAAATACATATGTATATCCATTATATATATATATATATATATATATATATATATATATATATATAAATTATTGGCATATATACATATATCGTCTCTCTCCACTCTCCGCCCTTTCTAGCTCCCTTTCCTCCATTCTTCAATCTCGATTGTTCTTTATCCTCCCTCTCACAATCTTCCTTGCCAAATATATAGATACATATGTATATCAATTAAGTATGTATATAATTATTTGATAGATATGTTTATACAATTCGATAAATATACAGATACAATTCGCCTCTCTTCATTATTTGTCTTCTCTCGCTCGTCTCTCTCCTCCCTCTAACATATAGCTACAAATCGTTATTAACAAATCATATTTATGAATCATAATTAAGTTATTTTTTGACTGGTTATATGCGAAAATTTCTTTTTTTTTTCTTAGATTGCCCCTTATTACTATCTTCTAGGTGATGATTTCAAGAGGATTAATTGCTCATATTTATAATTTTACATTAAATTATCTAAATTTTAAAGCGTAATTTGAGAATATCTAAAAGGGAAAAACTAGAAAGTGGTATTTATTTATAGGGAAACTTTCACATATAGCCACTTGAAAATAATTAATTACTCTCCATAGCTATAGTTTGACTAATTACAATTTGTAGCTACATGCTATATGGAGGAGAGAGTGCAGCGAGACTGGGAGAGACAGGAGAGAGGCGAGAGAGAGAGGGAAAGAGTGGGAGAAAGATGAATTGTATATGTATATTGGTTAGATAATTGTATAATATACATATGTAAGTAAATATGGCAAGAGAGATTGGGAGAGGGAGGAGAGAGGCGAGCGAGAGAGGGCAGAGAGTGGGAGAGAGGTGAATTATATATGTATATAATTGTATATAAATGTATATTATACATATATATTTATATAAATGGCTAGCGAGATTGGGAGAGGGAGGAGAGAGGCCAGCGAGATTGGGAGAGGGAGGAGATATGCGAGCGAGATTGAGAGAGCGAGGAGAGAGGTGAGCGAGAGAGGGCAGAGAGTGAGAAAGAGATGAATTGTATATGCATATAGGCTAAATACATATTTATTTGTATATCCTGGCGAATTATACATATACAAACATGACTAATTATACAAACTCGAAGTCAGCTCAAATAATTAATGTATAATGTTAGTTGCGAGTGATAATTATAGCAAACTGTAGATCTTAATATATTTTTTAAGCTTTTTTCTTTAATAAGTGCAACAGCTTAGATCACGTGTTCAAACTTGTATAACATCATTTTAGTACAATTATTCCTATGTGTTTTTTGTTCCTTCTTTCTCACATTAGTAGTACTTATTATTTTTAATGATTTTATTCAACAAAAAAAAAAGATAACTCAAAAAAAAGAGTTGTAAATATTTTAAGATATATATATACCGATTCTCATTTTAAAAGGTGATACCGTTGATGAGAAATTCTACGTATGTCATTGATGATCTGTGTTTAAAGTTGAACAATATTAACAAGAGTTATACTTTTAATATTGTGATAAAAGATATTATTCATTTGAATTAAGTTTTTCTTGTTCAAACCCCTTCATAAGCACCATACATTTTTTGTTTTATATTAACTTTATGTATTATTCATATCTAATTAATATTTTTAAATTTATGTATAAACTTTAATGTGTATGATAGAAATTTATGATATTAGTAATACAAATGATTTTATTATATATATTAGCATAATTCAAGACACAATGGCCTCTCAAAATCATTCTCATCATAAATATTGTGGAGGGTATAAATATATTTTTTAGAAATTATGTCATGCATGTTATTAAAACAATGAGGAACAATGATCCAAATAAAATGTAATTCAAATACAATAAAAAGAAGACATGAAAATTAGTTACTACAAGAAGACATAAAAGTTAGGTACACTACAAGAAGACATGAAAATTAGATACTATTAGAAGAAGACATCAAAATTAGTTACTACAAAAAGACATGAAAATTAGTAACTAAAAGAAGACATGAAAATTAGTCACTATAGGACTTCTTATTTTTATTTTATTTTATTTTCAAGCTCTACGATGTCGGCTTGTGGGGTTTAGACGCCAATCCAAAAATTAAAGAATCAAACACTTTCTAATTAATTTAAGTCACTTTCGACTAATTTTAAGTTATTATTTCTTAAATTTATCAAATACTTTTAAAAAACAAAAATTTATTTAAAAGCAAATTTAATTAACTTCTAAATCAATTCAAACACCCTTTTAACTTATTTTTTGATGCGCCATGAGAAAAGAAAGTGGTAGACCATAAAGTTTTAGAAAAAGAAAAAGTAAAAGGTGAAAATTAGTCTCTACTTGAAGACATGAAAACTACAAAAAAGACATAAAAATTCGTCACAAAAGAGGACTTGAAAATTAATCCTTACAAAAAGACTTTTTATTTTATTTTCTAACTGTGTATTGTTAATGCTTTGAAATATATGATAGTAATGATGTAAAGAGTTTTAATGCACACATTAGCATAATCAAAGAAAATTGTCTCTCAATACTTTTATCACATTATTTTCATCATTATGTGGAGGGGTATATATGTGAATATTTTTTTATTTTTTTTAAATTATGTAATGCATGTTATATATATGATACACTAAGACAAATATTACATAAGAATATCAAGTAACAAATCAAGTATAACTAATATAAACATTTTTAATATATATATAGTGTGTGTGGCAGCTTCAGGAATAAAGTTAGGACAAAATGGGTAGTAATATCTGAATTAACGAGGGTGAGGAAAATTAGTTTTGATCCAAAAAGTATATAAAAGTAATAAGAATGAAAAAAGGGCAGAGGAAAAGCTAGAAAAAAGTAAAACAAAAAAGGGTTAAATTATGTCGAACTCCTCAGGATGTTATGTCAAAGTTATGACAAAATCTCTGTCTCTTCCTAGAAATGTGTCACATACCCATCAATGCACTCACATCAGTTTCCTCTACTAAAATCCAAAGCTTCCTAACATAGTTATACCTAAGTGCTAGCTAGCTTATCCATGGTTTTTTTAAAAAAAAAAAAATATATATATTATATATATATATATAATATATATATATATATTATGGAATTTTTATTTTGAAAAGGCAATAAAGTAGTACTCACTAATGAGCGACACTTTTTGATTCTGGAGACAAGTTATAACAAAAAGAAATTAGTGACAGCATAAAAGTTCATAACTAAGTAACAAAAATCTCATTTTCTTTTACTTAAATTTTCATCTAACTAGGTAATGAATATAATTAATTTACTTTAATTAGTATGTTGTAATTAAATGGAAGGGACAAAAAAGTTATGAGAATTTTAACAATGAGATCTAGTGCAAAATTAGGAGATCTAGAAATGAGATATCAACCTACGATCCAGATCATACATTATTTTAGTTAAGTTGAAATAACGATAACATTACAACATAAACATAATCCCACACAAATACATAGTAAGATAATTAACTTGAAACACGTACGTACGTGTGTTGAAAAATTGAAATGGTAGCACAATAATACATCATCTATTATAACATTTGAGTGTCTGGATCTTGATGATTATCAGAATCTGGAGACAAGCAAATCAAGAATTGGAGAATAATTGGGGAGGGGGGGGGGGAAGATGAAATATGAAAGTTTTTACAAAGATTTTATAAATGATTTTTTAAAAAGGATGACGTTGTCGCGGGGGAGGGGGTACATGGAGGAGGTGGTGAAGTGAGATAAGAAAAATAATTTAATTTTTTATATGGATTATAATCTTTAATTATTAATTAATATTAATTTTTATTATTTAATTTTATCAAGATAAAATATTTTATCTATATAGAATGGTGATGTGTCAAAGTTTTTTCATATAAAAGAAAATGTATGACACACCACTGAAGTGTGTTTTTCAACTAAAAGTGA